>VYVB01000615.1:0-104943 GCA_009761775.1 Ficus carica
CTTATATCAAATCTAGCATCACATAATAGGTACTGTTTTGATACAATAGATAACACTATCATTGCTCTCACTCTTAGAATAAAATCAGAAAAATAGTAAATAGTAGTTATACAAGACTAAAATAAAGGGGAAAAGGAGATAACACCATATTCAGAAGGGTGAAGTGTAAGCCGCTCCAATTGCATGAAACTGCACCGTTTAAACCGTTGGTTTAATTAAACTGCTAATTATTTGATTTTCAATTTGATTTGTTTTGAAAACCTGCGATTTCAAATCATCAAACCGCTAACCGTAATTACTATTAACAAACGTAATTACTAGATAAACTAAAATAACATAGGAAAATTAGGTCAGATAGCCTTTTTTGGTCACCTAACTATAGATGGTCCAACTTTTTTATTTAGTAAAATAGTAGTTTGGTCATTTTTTAGATTTAGTTAATCAGTGATTGACTAATGATCAATCAATAGTTGATTATGAAATTTACAGATTCACTAATGATCAATCATGATTGACTATAAAAGTTGGTGATTTACGTTATTGTTAATCGGTGATTGACTATTATACGGTAAATCACTGATTAACCATTAAGACAAGTTGATTAACCATTTTAGAAAAATGAGTTTTTAACTAATTTTTAAAAGACTTCAGCCATTTATAAAAAACTTTTAAAAAAATATATATTTAGCTATAAATCCCCATATATATAAATATAGAGTAGTTTAGGGACACTAACTCTAATTCCAACTTTTAGATACCAAACTCATGTGTCATCTCTTCATTGATAGAATCAATCAAGTGATGTGACAATGTTTTAACCACTTATCATAAAAAAATGATAATTTATATGCCACAGAAATGAGTCTCAACAGTTGATATTATAATTGATGTATCTAACATTTTTTATAAATATATATTTTGAATTTTGAGTGGTGTAGATATGATTACCATTAAGATCTTCATCCATAGGATCCCAAGACCTAGATCAAGTAAAAGTTCGATTCTATCTGAACTACTCATTTTCAATGACATCCACAATGTTCACAAATATTCATCTTTGATTTAAAAAAATTATTATAATTTAATCCATAACAATTTTCACATTGACCTATAAATGCCTGTATTTTGAGTTACATGAATCACCATTTAGCAGGGCTACTAGGCCTTGGGTCTCTTTCTTGGGCTGGACATCAATATATGTATCTTTACCAATTAATCAATTTATAAATGCAACTCACTAATAAATAGCATATTGTTTTAAAACGTTTTGTATACATACTATTCATTTATTTTAACTTTCGAAAATGTGTAAATATTTACTATGGGCCCGTTTGGGTGGTGAGTTTAAACTCACCACCATCAACTCAATTTTTATCTTTTTCTTCAAAAGTTTTTGTCTTTTCTGAAAAAATCAACCAAAATCACTATTTAAACTTATAAATCTTAACTCAAACTCAACACCAAACACCCCCTATATATTGTAAAAAGTAAATTTAAATTAAAAAAATGTAATTACAAGGCTCCTAACCATTTAAGCCCATTAAAAAGCCAATCCGAACAGAAAGTCAGAAAATAAAGGGTCTCTGTTACTACTAATTTAACGAAAAATTACATGCATAATATAAATTTAAAGACAATTATATCAATCTAACACAAAAATTTGATACTAGACTAATATTACACAAATCAGATACTAATAAAATTAAAGTTTGTGTTATACTTATCAAGAATAGGGAATTTGTATTATGTTAATCAATAAATGAAAAAAAAAAATGTGGTTATTTAAGTAATTTTTAATGATTTTTCAAGAGTGTTTCTATTTGTACTCACAAAAATTATGAATGTCTCTTATCAAATTATAAATTATTTGATTATCATATTATCCCAAAATAATACTTCAATAAAACATATTAAAAATACACCCCACATTAATTACAAAATAAATATAGTATGTTTTTGAAAAAATGAAAGTATATACTCCACATTTTTTATAAACTGATTTTTTTTTTCTTCAAATAAATAGATAAACATACCCCCACATCATTGATTATTCCTAACTTCACTTTTATGAAGCCTAAATTTTTACCGCACTTTCTCTATAAAAAAAGAAAAGAAAAAGAAAAAAATCTCTTTAAAAGCAATAAATAGTACCACATACATTTTTTTTTCATGCACATTTATTATTGATTTAGATATTATTTTGCGATTGTTGAGTATGAGGAGATTGGTAATCAATCTTGATTTTTTTTATCATTAAAATTTGACTATTATTTATTGAAAGTATTTTTTTTTTAGTAATTATTTATTGAAAGGGACTAAGTATTATGAAGTTTTTTTTTATGATTAAAATTATTGAAGAAGAAGATTACGATGAAGCAATTAAGAAATGTATGAAAAAAGGAAAAATAATATGTGGTAAAACAAGAACCAAAAAAAAAAAAATAATAATAATAAATAAAGTGGTTAAACAACATAGCAACGGATGTTTTATTTACTTTTTTTGGGACATAAATTTTTATAGATTCTCTAGTAAATCAAGTCAAAATTAACCATTATTTTGTTGAGACATTATGTGTGTTTGAGAAGATTTTTTTTGTTGAGAAATTAACCATAATGTGTTGCATGAGAAGATTTTTTTTTTGTTGAGAAATTAAAAACCAAAGAATAGATTGTTTTTAATTTTTAATTAAAAAAAAAGGAAATTGCACCATATAACTTATTTTAAAGATACTAAGAGCTTGTTTGGCACTTTCACTCAAACTAAAATATTTCAACTCAGTTTTTGTTTTTTCCCAAAAAGTTTGTCTTTTCTTAAAAGTTTTTTGTCTTTTCTGAAAATTCAAAAAAATTTACTATTGAAACTAAAATATTTCAACTTAAACTTACACACCAAACACCCCCTAATAAAAATAATAGTAGGTTTACAAATGTTGATAAATTATAGCAGATTATGATTTTATATTCTACTTTATTCCCATTTTACCCTTTTTCTTACTCTATCAATCACTCTCCTCCTCTTCCCTCTCTCTCTCTCCCCCCTCCATCTCTCTCTCTTTCCCATCTGTCTATCTCTCTCCTTGTTGACTGGAGATTGGGATGGCGATTTTCTTGGGATCGTGACAGCAACGAGAAGATATCCTTGATGTTCCTCCAGCAACGAGGCTACAATGGCCGCTGCAAAACTCGATATGATGTTTCTCCGGTGACGAGGCTAAGTGAACCGGTTTGTGGATGTGATTGATCTGACTTCCATCGCATTTCTTTTCCAGGTAACGTTTTCCGTCGCGATTACCAAATAAGCAAGAAAGATGACCCAAAATTAACAATCAAAAAATGAGCAAGAAATTATAATATTAACAATATAACATATAACACACATAATAAATTTAAAAGATGTGAATAGTTAGTGAAAACTTTTTTCCTTTGCGTTAACATTCGAAACATATAATTCACAAAAAATAATAATAATAAATAAATAAATAAATAAAAATTCAAAACATATCTTCTAGATTTATTATTTGTTATGTTACGTTTTTCTTTTATGAAATTATTATTGCATTTTACTTATTTTATGGTACATTAGAATCAATTTATATTATGTTGGAGAAACCTTTCGTTGTTAAAAAATAATAATAGAAAAATACTATATATACGTAGGAATGAAGCTAGAAGGGATAATATATAATAGAAAAATACTACATATCTGTCGCGGGTAAAAATTTTGCCGCCATTGCCAGGGAGGTGTCAAAAGCAAATCTTTATTTTTGGAGTGAATGTAAAATAAGCTGAGTAAGTCCTAACATTTTTTTTTTCATTTAATTTTTCCTTTCAAAAAAAAAAAAAAAAGTGTTATTCAATTTTGTTAGCAAGCTTATTGTTTACATTTTATTAGTTAGAGATTAGAATTTTTTTTTTCGAATCCTTTAGGAAAGTATTTAGGCCTTTGTTTTTTTTTTTTTTTTTTTTTTTCATTTCTTATCTACCGAAGGTGATATTAAAGGTAGAAGTCTATTCATTGTAAATTAATAGAGTTTTAATTCAAGAAGCAGTACTTGAGATTGTTTCTCTCCTTTTATTAGTCTTTATGGTATTAGAGCTAATATTAAGTTGAGAGAGACGATGGCCAAAGTGGCTATGACAGGAGCATGCAGTGGTGATTTAGAGGTTGCTTCAGGCAATTCTCAATCGAACTTTACAAATGTTCCCACTGCAATTTCTGAAAACTCAAATCACACTTCCTTGCAAATCACAACCCATAAGTTGAATGGGACAAATTTTCTAAAGTGGTCCCGATCGGTGTTGATGGTGGTTCGAGGCAAGGGCAAATTGGGCTACTTGGATGGCACTATTGCAAAGCCAAACACTATTGACCCTTCCTATCCGACTTGGGAAGCTCATGATTCAATAGTTATGGCTTGGCTAATTCATTCCATGGAGGATAGTATTGTCAACACTTATATTCTCTTCCCCACAGCCAAGAGAATTTGGGATGCTGTTACGTTGGCGTACTCGGATCTTGAGAATTCTTCTGAGATGTTTGAACTCTAAAACAAGGCACGAAACCTAAGACAAGGAGAGGCGGATGTCACTCAGTATTACAATGAACTCACAAATTCTGTGGCAGGAATTGGATCTTTTCTCTTTTCTTGCCTGGAAAGATCCAAACGATGAATTGATCTACAGGAAGATGGTGGAGAGTGACGTGAGGAATATCGTCGACGTGTTATGCTTGGAGGCTCATCAATTCCGTCAATGGAGCTCCCAGCTGTTGGAAAAATCGGATCCGGTATAGAGTTACGGCGCAGTGGAAGTTTTAAAATTTTTATGCCGTTTTCGGAAAAGAGTCTCATGATGCATATAACAATAAATTAAATTAATGATCAAGCGTACCTTAATTCTTGGATTCCGGAATCACTAGAGCGTTTGACCAACGTGTCTTCTCTACTATTCTCGAGTTCCACGTCTCAGAGTGTGTGTGGGCACACGTTCTATGAATCCAAGCGACTGGTAATGCTTTCCGAAGTCTAAATCCTTCCTTCTCAATTCCGATGTTCCTCGTTGAGAATATGATCCAACTTCTTTCTTCAAAACTACAAAACAGGAACCGGTTAACCTCCTATGAAAATAATCACTCGGTTTAACCTTCCTCACAGTTTTGATTTAATGGAATTTTCTCTCCTTTTCTCTCTCACTTGTGTGCCGAATTTTATGATGTAGAAAAAAAAACACCAATAGGTTTTTCTCTTTCTATAAAAAACGTTTTTCTCTTTTAGAATAACCAAAAGTTAGTTTTTCAAGAACTCCTAGCCTTTATATAGAAGTCCAATCCTTTTCAAAATTTATCTCCTTCTTGAAAAATAATTAATAATTATTTTTCCGGATAAATTTTGAACCAAAAGATCATACAACTTTAGGGCTAGATTCATTGAACCTAAAAACGTTTTTCCAAGGGAAGATTATCCTCAATAAAATTCGGCCACAAGGAGGAAAAGAGATTGATTGGTGTTTCAAATTTTAAATCAAGAATCTAGACTAGTTAAAAGATCCTAGTTCTATCTAGATTCAAACTTCTTTTAAACCTTTTCGAATTTAAATAAGATTCACATATTTGAATAAATATTTTTCATAAACATTATCCATATTAATTAATTTAAATCAATGAAATATTTCAAATTTTCTTTCCTCACAAAAACCATGCACCTCTTTTAATTAGGAAAGAAAAATCCATGAAATAATCTCCATTATTTAAATCAATTAATAATTTAATGTTAGGAATATATTTGAACAATTTTGAAACAAAATTTTCTTCCCTCCACCTATCTAAAAACCGTGCATCACTTTTAGATTAGGAGAGAAAATTTGTTTTCCAAAATTAAATAATTCAAACACAATCTTATTTGCAAAATTCAAATTAGCCAATCGCATATTGACAAATCATTTGTCTACTAATTTCACATGTCCAATCCTTTCTGGATTGCATAGAGAGTACCATGTCTTAATAGACATTACTAAATTCCATTTAAATTTACCGATCTCATTAGGAATAAATCCCGAGACGCTATACGGAACTATATGAGCTAATAGAGGGACCCGATGGAAATATGTAAAGAGGTTCCTATAATTGTGAAAAATTAATCCCAGATTAATTATTCATCAATTATCAACTTCAAAACTATTCCACTAAAAGTTTGAAGCTGAACTCCTGTTTACATACCGTATTACGAAAGCTCTTTTTCACGTAGTGCTTCTTCCATGATTTATTCATATCTTGCTTAATCCCCATATGTTATTCATAATTGAATTAAGGACTTTTTCCGTTTTACCTTTTCAATCATTTTAACTTAAAGTTCCATTATTCTCTATTGAAAGAATCACCAAATGTAAAACCATACAATTGGTAAACCACCAGAGAACACAAAGTAAACCGATGGTCAAGATCTTGTTATATTATCTTTCAATCCCCGAATAATGCCTTTAAGTAGATAACATTTACTATCGTTAAGATAGCTATGGATTCCGTATCTATGAATCTTGATTTCTCCATCCATAAGTCATGCACTCAAAACACAAGTATACTGACCATGAATTAACAGTGTCTCACCTATAGTGCATTAAAGTACATAAGTCATGGATGCGAACTCAAGTAATCATTTCAGGATTAAGATTAATGCAGGATGATAATCAAAGTGTCATTGATTCTTATAAACGGAATTATTAAACTGAATCAATTAACACTTTAGGTCCAGTCCAATGTCATACCTCAATACTGGTATACATTAAAGTTTCTACTCGGAACCTATCCGATGGTCAAGACAAACCATCCCTCCAAGGAAGTAGACAACCTTTACAATCTTATCATAAATAAGATCCCCAAATCTTATTCCATCGATTGCGGACTATTTATTTAGACTGTTATCAAATTACCACGTCTTCTACGTATACCCCGTATACATATGGTAATCCGATATATTACCAACAGTCAAGGAGTATTTTATGTTTGCTCAAAATAACCATACAATCAACAAATGAAAGTAAATAGGACACAACTTATTAAACATGAATAACCTTCTCTTATTAATATCAAAATGTCATATTTACAGAAAATCTCTAATATTGATTTTCTATCCTTAGGGAACATTTAGATCCCAACAATCTCCCACTTGCCCTAAGCGAGTAAATATGACATATTACGCATCCCCATGCCTTCAACGTGTTTTTTGAATCTTCTAGCCACCAAAGTCTTCGTGAACGGGTCAGCAAGATTGTCCTATGATGCGATTTTGCAAACCGTCACATTTCCACTCTCAACAAAGCCTCTGATGATGTGATATTTTCTGTCAATGTGTTTACTCCTCTTATGATGCCTAGGATCTTTGGTATTAGCTACTGCTGCACTGTTGTCACAGTAGAGCACTATAGCGTTATCAATACCAGGAACGACCTCAAGGTCACCAAGGAACCTGCGGAGCCATACCGCTTCCTTTGATGCCTCACTGGCTGCCACATACTCGGCTTCCATGGTTGAGTCAGCAATGCAAGATTGCTTAATACTCCTCCACACAACGGCACCACCTCCAAGGGTAAAAACAGATCCTGAAGTTGATTTCCTTGAATCCTGATCTGATTGAAAATCAGAATCTGTGTATCCTCTAGGAACAAGGTCCTGACCGGAATACACTAGCATATAGTCCCTCGTTCTCCGTAGATACTTGAGTATATGCTTCACCGCACCCCAATGGTTCGGTCCCGGATTCGACTGATATCGACTTACCATACCAACCGCAAAACAAATGTCAGGTCTAGTGCATAACATAGCATACATAAGACTACCTACTGCTGATGCATAAGGTACATTTTTCATACGCTCCCTTTCTTCCGATGTCTTGGGATAGTCATCTCTAGAAAGCTTGATTCCAATCCTGAAAGGTTGGGCACCTTTCTTGGAATCTTTCATAGAAAACTTCTCAAATACTTTATCAATGTATGAAGCTTGAGAAAGTGCTATCGTTTTGTTCTTTCTATCTCTAAAGAGTTGAATACCAAGAACATAACTAGCCTCTCCTAAGTCCTTCATGTCAAACTGTTTGGCTAATCAAACTTTGACAGATGACAATGTTGCCGCATCGTTTCCAATAAGCAATATATCATCCACATAAAGTACAAGAAAAACCACTTTCTCGTTCTTGATACATTTATAAACACATGGTTCATCAATGTTTTGTTCGAATCCATAGGTTTTGATCGCTTGATCAAACCTAATATTCCAAGAACGAGATGCTTGCTTTAATCCATAAATGGATTTAAGCAACTTTCATACCTTGTCTTATTGGCCTTTTGCCTTGAACCCATCTGGTTGTATCATATAGATGTCTTCTTCAAGAGAGCCATTCAAGAAAGCTGTCTTGACATCCATTTGCCAAACCTCATAATCGAGAGCAGCCGCAATGGATAAAAGAATGCGGATTGACTTGAGCATTGCTACAGGCGAGAAGGTTTCATCATAATCGATTCCTTCTTTCTGCATATAGCCCTTCGCTACAAGTCTTGCCTTGAAAGTTTCCACTTTCCCATCCACACCTCTCTTCCTCTTGTATACCCACTTACACCCAATCAGTTTTATGCCTTGGGGTAAGTCTACAAGTTTCCAGACCCCGTTGGAATCCATAGATTCCATCTCGGTGTTCATAGCCTTTTGCCAAAGACTAGAATCAACATCCTCCATAGCTTCCTTGTATGTAGTCAGATCATCATGTTATATGGATTCTGCTTCAAAAACTTCACCATTGAACATGTACCTTTCAGGTTCCCTGATAATCCTCCCACTACGACGAAGCTCCCCTAGTTGTTGATTCTTTAGCGGTTTTTCCACAGGGTTTTCTGTGACTTTAGGAACATCCAAACCCAAAGTCATCTCCTCAAGCACTACTTTGCTACGAGGTTTAAAGTCTTCTATGTAACTTTCCTCCAAGAATGTTGCATGTGTAGAAACGAAGACTTTATTTTGCTTCGGATTATAGAAAAGACCACCTTTTGTCCCTTTTGGATAGCCAACAAACAAGCACACTTCTGATCGTGACTCCAACTTCTTCACTTCCTTATCCAGGCCGTGTGCTGGACAACCCCAAATTCGAATATGATTCAAATTAGGTTTCCTACTCGTCCATAACTCGTAAGGAGTTTTAGGAACCGATTTGGAGGGAACGTTATTCAGAAGATAGCTTGCAGTTTGTATGGTGTGTCCCCAAAATGACAAAGGTAATGTGGAGTAACTCATCATAGACCGGACCATATCCAATGTAATAACCAACCTGTTTGTAAACTTATGATTTCTTTCGTTAAGAATCAAAGTCTGTTTATGTGATATGTATGATATGTTTTCTAAGAAAAGTTGTTGAATCTTTTGCTAAAAGATTCGATAATTTATTTACACTAGTTTACTACCTTTTGTTAAAAAGGATAAATTTATGATTTATGACTCTATGTTGATAGTTTATAGCTTAAGGAAGTCCTATATGCAGTTTAGATAAATTTTGGACAATGGTCCAGTACGATTATACTGTTATCAGTTGAAAAACAGTATATGAATATCTATGTTAGTATGAAAATAGACTGCATTTAGGAGTTAAGCCAAACAAGGCCTTTTAGGATGACACCTCAGATGACAAGTGTCATTTCCATAGTTGGTCACCTCTCAGGGACCAAAATGCAAATATTTTATGTTTAGGGGTTAATTTGCAACTTTAAGAAAAGTTCATGATTTTGAAATTTTAGAAGCTAAGAAGCCTCTTAGGGAATGATTAAGTAAGATTTGGGATGTTTAGAAGCTTAATCTTAGACGGCCACTTTAGAAGGACTAAAGTGCAAATATTTTTGCCTTTAGGGGCCAAAGTGTAATTTTGAGAAAATTATGGACTTATAAGTAAATACGTAAAAGTTTGGGAATTATGGACTTTTTAAGTTAAGTTTCCTAGTTCAACTATGTTAATGATCAATTTCAAGTTTAGTTAGTCTAGTTGGAAATCAAGAGAAAAAGTTTGGATTGGAAAAATTTCCATTTGGACCAATCATGTTCTTCCATGTGGACACTTTAGGAACCGGCCACATCATGGCCTTATGAGCAATAAATTTTGTTTTTGAGGAGCATTATGCAAAATTGAAGAATTTAAGTGTCACTAAAATGTGACAAATCATGCTCTAGGTTTAGCAACTAAGCATCTCAATTTTGCTTGGTTGATTATGTTTTATGGTTCAATTAGCAAGTTGTCCTTTGTAGCACACTATGGCCGGCCACCATGAGGGAGAGACACCTCATGGCCTAGCCTTGATGAACAACCTTCCTAGCCTTGCACCTTGGCAAGCCAAGGCTTGCACAACTCATCACCATGACCGGCCATAGCAAGGAGACAACACACCATGGCCTAGCTTTGGTGAGCAACTCATCTAGCTTGCTCTCTTGGCTAGCTCAAGCTTTGCCAAATCACTAACCATGACCGGCCACCATGAGGAAGAAACACCTCATGGCTTAGCCTTGGTGAATCAACCATCTAGACACCCTAGCCTAGCTCCCTTGGCAAGCCAATGCTTGCACACCTCAACCTCCCTAAGGCCGGCCACCACAAGGAGAAGCCACCTCATACTTCTAGCCTTGGTGAGCAAGCTTTCCTAGCTTTGCTTACTTGGCAAATTGGGACAAGGAGGGCCGGCCACCACACAAGGATCTTGAGCAAATATTTTTGTAATGACCCAAATTTTCATTAAGCATATGATTTCTTTTGTTAAGAATCACAGCTATGCTATGTATGTCTATGTGTTTTATATGATATGTTTTTTGAGAAAAGAAGTTGAATCTTTTGTTAAAAGATTCGATAATGTTAGTTTAAGACCCTTTGGTTACAAGGGGGTAAGTTATGATTTATGACTCTATGTGGTAGTTTATAATTTTAAGAAAATCCTATGCGCAGTTCAGATAAGTTTTGGATGATGGTCCAGTTAAATTATACTGTTATCAGTTGAAAACAGTATATGAATATCTATGTTAGTATGAAAATGGACTGCATTCAGAAAATAAGCCAAGCAAAGCTTTTAATGATGACACCTCTGATAACAAGTGTCATTGCCATGATTGGTCACCTTACAGGGACCAAAATGTAAATATTTTATGTTTAGGGGTCAATTTGCAAATTTAAGAAAGTTCATGATTTTGAAGTTTTTAAAGTCAAGGAAGTCTTTGTAAGAAGGAATTAGCAGTAAATTGAAGATTAAAAGGCTTAATTTAGTCGGCCAATCTATAGGGACTAAAGTGCAAATATTTTTACCTTTAGGGGCTAAAGTGTAATTTTGGGAAAAATTGTGGACTTATCAGCAATTATGTAAATTTTGAACCGGGTACTTTTTAAGTACAGTTTCTTAAGTCAATTCAGTTAACGATCCATTTCTAGTTCGGTTAGATCGGTTGGAAATCAAGGAAGACAAGTTAAGATTGAACTAGATAACCCTAGCTAGAACCAATTAAAACGTTCCATGTGTCACCATTGGAACCGGCCACATCAGGGCCTTATGAGCAAGGGATCTAGTTTTTGTGGAACATTATGCAAATTAGAAAAAATTAAGTGTCATTAAAAGTTTACAAATCATACCCTAAGTTTAGCAACTAAGCACTTAGATTTGCTTGGTTAATTTATGTTAAGTTTCAATTAGCAATCTTGTCTCACTTGGCACACTATGGCCGGCTACCATGAGGGAGAGACACCTCATGCTTCTAGCTTGGGTGAGCCACCCTCCTAGCCTTGCTCCTTGGCAAGCCAAGGCTTGCACACCTATGCACCAAGGCCGGCCACCACAAGGAAGCAACACATGGACCAACCTTGCTCACATGGCAAGCTCATGCTTTGCCAAGGCCACACCATGACCGGCCACTTGAGGAAGCAACACCTCATGGCCTAGCCTTGATGAACCAACACCCTAGACTCCCTAGCCTAGCCCCCTTGGCAAGCCAAGGCTTGCACACCTCACCCTAGGGCCGGCCATCACAAGGGTTTGCCACCTCAAGCTTGTAGCTTTGATGAGCAAGCATCCTAGCTAGGCTTGCTTGGCAATTTAGGGCATGGAGGGCCGGCCAACACATAGGGATTTAAGGGAAATTTTTGTGGTTTTAAGGACCAATGGCTAAATTATAAGAGATGGAATTCTTGAACTCTTCTAGCTCATGACACCTCATGCACCATAGGCTTGCTTAGTAAGCTTGTTAGGCTTACTTGTTGACTAGCAAGGGCAAGCACAAGCTCCACCTATGGCCGGCCACACTAAGGAAGGAACACCTCATGGTTCCTAGGCCACATGAGTAAGCACCCTAGCTTGGGTGACTTGGCAAGAAGGAAGCAAGGATGGCCGGCCACCACTCAAGAAGACAAGACCAAATTGGTTTCTTCCAAGGACTAAGGAGCAATGGTTGTATCTTTAGGGGTTAGTGGGCAATTTTAGAAACTTGTGCTTCATCTATAAATAGGTGAAGGCTCTCTCATTATTTTTGTTAGCCAACACACACACAAGCAACTCAAACCCTCTAAACTTTGCCATAGAAGCCGAGCAAGGGAGGAGAGAAAAGAAAGAAAAGAGAACAAGAGAAAAGTTTTCGGTTAGTGTAAGAAGTGAGTAGAAAGTTTCAAAGCTCTAGTTAAGGTTTTAATCCGTGGAACTTGAGGTAAATACTTGAACCCTCTAGTTCTTTATTTAAGTTTCAGTTAGGGTTTGATTATTAGGTCATTGAATATGAACATGAGCTTAGTTTGTTAAGTTTTATGCACTATGGTTTAAGTATGCATGAGTAAGGATCAAAACTGAACGGTTTTTCTGGTAACCAAATTTTGAGGCCTTTAGAGGCCGAATCTGGAAAAAGTTAAAACTTCAAAGTTGTAGAGAAGGGAAAATCCTAGGGGTTAACGTGGACAGTTTTTGAAAACAAGACCCCTAAGACCTTTGTTTTTGCAAAAACCCGAGACCAAATTATAATTAGTGTATTTGGTTGAAGAATTTTCAAAGGCAGAAACAAGCATGTTAAAGACAGATTTGAGTTTTGAGTTAAAAACAAAAGTTGTAGGAGACTTTAAGGTCTACAACTTTCATGAAGAAAACTTTTCCAAATTTTGAACGATTTGTAAGAAAAGTACTAAACACTATGTAATAGTTTTAAAACCCAGTTTTGAGAACTTTAGGGTTTTACTAAAACTCAAAAAGAAGTTGAATTTTGGGATTTATGGTTTAAATCGAGTTAGCAATAAAAATCAAAACGTTGTTATGATAGGATGATGCTTATCCTATGATTTTCTTGAAAACAGGAAAACGACCTGTTTGAGTGAAGAAATTTAAATCAAGGCGCAGTAAAGGTTAGTACGACTCCGCCTACAGCATAAACAAAATTGTTTGTT
This sequence comes from Ficus carica, assembly GCA_009761775.1. Lineage (NCBI taxonomy): Eukaryota > Viridiplantae > Streptophyta > Magnoliopsida > Rosales > Moraceae > Ficus > Ficus carica. The sequence goes on from VYVB01000615.1 coordinate 13,425, forward strand.
GTATGCCTTTAAGTGTATGATGATATAAGTGTGATGAAATGCTTATGACTTGTATGTTACCAAGTTCATGATGCTATGTGTTCAGGGAATGTTTATGTTTGTATGTATGTATGTCTCCATGATAGGATGAATGTTACAGCTTGTATGCTTTTAAGTTTATGTTATGAGATATATGAGGTATGTTAGAGCATGTATGTTCACATGATGAATAGTTTGATATTATGGCATCACGAAGTATGCTCATTTATGATAAGTTAATCGGTAAGATATGAAATCCCAGTTTCGGTTAAGAAACTGGTTAAGATCATGAAATAAGGTTTCAAGAACGAAACAAGATAAGAACAAGATTTAAGATATCATTATGATAAGCAGGATACAATATGTCGTATCGACCCGCGTTAGGTCGGGTTTGGTTCATGGTTTGAGTTGGACAGGGCTGGCCGCCCCAACCACTCCATGGCAACGCGCCACGGTACGTACATTTATGTTATGTAAGGGCCCTAAAAATTATGCTAACTTATGAAAACAGTAAGAAAGCATAATTGGTTCATGCATTATGTTATTATGTGATATGTTGCGGATAAATAGTTGTGCTTGCTGAGCGAAAGCTCATAGTTCATGTTTATGCTGTAGGTAAGCAAACTTATAGCAATACTTGATACAAGACGGTGGAGCATGGCAAAACAAACTGTGAAACTGTGGGACGGGCATTACTACGTTTCTTTTTGTTAAATTATGCTACGCTAAATATGTTGTAATTGAGTAAAGATTTCATTATTATGTTATGTAGTTAAGTATATGTACCAGTATGTATATAGGTAATTGTTAAAAGTTTTCAGTTCAAGTTTTATATTGTATGTATAAAAAAAAAAATAATAATAATAGCTCAAGTTTTCATATGTAGTAAGATAGTATGTACGATAACGGCCCACAATAGGCGGGTCGTGTCAATTTTGCTCTTAGGGACCAATAGGTAAATGATGAAAGTTAGATCTCCTTAGCACTTGACACCTTATGATTTTTAGGTTAGTAGCTTTGCTTGTTGGTTTAGCAATAGCAAGCATAAGCTCCACCTAAGGCCGGCCAAACTTCCGAAGAGAAAACCTCATGGTTCCTAGCATTGATTAATAAGCATCCTAGCTTAGCTACTTGGCAACTTGGCCGGCCACCTCTCAAGAAGTCAAGAACAAGTTTGATTCTTCTAGGGACTATTGTGCAATTTTAAGAAGTAGAATGTTTCCCTATAAATAGGTGAGGGTTGTTCCACTTCATTTTGTTAGCAAACGCACACAAGCAGCCCATATTCCCTAGTCTTCTGCCTTAGGAACCGAACCAAGAAAGGAGAGAAAAGAAAAGAAAAAAAAAAAAGAAAAAAAGAAAAGAGAACAAGAGGGAGAAGGGTACTTGGTTTAGTGTAGGAATTGAGAATTAAATTTTAAAACCCTAGTTTAAGAATTTCATCCGAGGAGCTTGAGGTAAATATTGTTATCCTCTAGTTCTTCATTTAAGTTCTAATTAAGATTTAAGAATATGTATGAGCATGAGTTCAATTCTTGAAAGACATATACACTAGGGTTTTAGTATGCTCGATTAGGGTTCGAATTGAACGGTTTTTCTGGAAATGAGATTTTGAGGCCTTTAGAGGCCGAATTTGGAAAAAGTTAAAACTGTAAATTTGTAACGTGAACATTTTTTGAAAATAAGGCCTCTAAGACCTTTGTTTTTGCAAAAACCCGAGACCAAATTATGATTAGTGATTTTGGTCGAAAACTTTTCAAAGGAAGAAATAAGTGGGTTAAAGACCGATTTGAGTTTGAGTTAAAAAATAAAAGTTGTAGGAGACTTCAAGGTCTACAACTTTCATGAAGAAAACTTTTTCAAATTTAAATCAAATTTGTAAGAAAAGGATCAAACATTATGAATTAGTTTAAAATCCAGTTTTCAGAATTCTAGGGTTTTTTTAAAATTAAAAAAGGAGTTGAGTTTTAGGGTTTGTACTTTAAAGAGTTAGAATTGTTATGATATTGTGATAGGATGATACTTATCCTATGATTTTCTTGAAAACAGGAAAGCGACCTGTTTAAGTGGAATATTTTAATTCAAGGCGCAAGTAACAGTAAGTACGACTCCGCCTACAGCATAAACAAAATTGTTTGTTGTAGTTGAATGTCTTCAAGTTTATGATGATATAAGTATGATAAATGATTATGGCTTGTATGATATCAAGTTTATGATGATATGTATGTAAGGAATGTTATGATATGTAAGCATGTACGTTTCCAAGAAATGATGAATGTTATGGCATGTATGCTCTCAAGTTTACATTAATGAGTACAGTATGAATATTTATAGCATGTATCTTCATATGATGAATAGTTTGATATGATAGAATCACGAAGCATGCTCACTAATGATAAGATATTGGGTAAGATATGAAATCCCAGTTTCAGTTAAGAAACTGGTTATGATTATGAAACAAAATTTCAAGTATGAAATAAGATAAGAACAAGATTTAAGCATCATTATAAGCAGGATGCTATATGTCGTATCGACCCGCGTTAGGTCGGGTTTGGTTCATGGTTTGAGTTGGACAGGGCTGGCCGCCCCAACCACTCCATGGCAGCGCGCCACGGTACGTACATTTATGTTATGTTATGTAAGGGCCCAAAAAGTATGCTAACCTATGAAAACAGAAATGAAGCATAAATGGTTCATGCATTATGATATCATGAAATGTTTTGTGGATAAATAGCTGTGCTTGCTGAGCGAAAGCTCATGATTTACGTGTATGCTGTAGGTAAGCAATCCTACGATACTACATGATGCAAGGCAGTGGAGCATGGCAAGGCAAAACTGTGAAACTGTGGGATGGGAATCACTACGTTTCTTTTTGTTGAAATAATGTTATTTTAAATATGTTGTATTTGAATACGAGACATCAATACTATGATATGTGAATAAGAATATGTACATGTATGTATGTAAGTATTTGCTAAGTAGTTTCCAGTTCAAGATATATATACTGAGTATAAAAAAAAAAAAAATTTAGCTCAAGTTTTCATATGTTATAAGTAAGTATGTATGGTGACGGCCTACGATAGGCGGGTCGTTACAGAGTTGGTATCAGAGCAAAGGGTCCTGCCTTTCGGTTTCACAGTATGCTTGCCTGCGCCACTGTCATTGTAAGTTAAAAATATTTCGTACTTGTATAATTAATTTGTAAGAAATTTTATAATTTAGATTAAAAGACAATGGATAAGGATCGAGGTGCGGCTTATGCGTTCTTTATGATGTCTCTGTTAATATTCGATGGAACTAGGCGGACCGTGACATTAGCAGCTTGGCTGAATGACATGGAAGCTATATTTCGGATATGTCACATTCAGCCCCATCTACAAGTATCGTTGGCTAGTCGTTGTTTAGCAGTAGATGCTAGACTATGGTGGAGGACTCAAGGAGAACATGAAGTCCAAGGAGGATTGTGGGAAGATTTTCGTAATGTCATCATTGCTCGTTTTGGACCTATACGGGAAGAAGACGCCGGCATGCATTATCGGGACCCAGACATTTATCGTGACATGAACTTTGTCCGATATCTGAACTACGTTTATGACTGGCATGCTTATCCAGGCGAATCTATGGGCCATTATTGCCGAAGATTTCAAGAGGCCATGTTACCCCATATTCCAGATTTGGGCAACCCCGAGATACGAGCACTACAATTGCTTAGGGAGGGCTTACCTCCCGAAATTAGGGAATATGTTCAGGCTCCAACACCGGGAATGACATTGGAGCATATGATTAATGATATTTTGGATGCTGAGTTAACGGCCCATATGGTTCAGGCAGATGCTTTGGTGAATGACAACGGACAGGAGCCAGTCGACAATGTGGGCATGGAGGAACCGCCCTTTCATTGGGGTCCGGTATTGCAAGAAGATCCTATTCCAGCAGTACCACTTCAGGAGATTCCTCCACAAGAGGCTGGAATAGATGCCGATGCCATGAATCTTGAGGAATTCCCGGATAATCTAGAGCTGCAAGAGGATCCTTCTGAAATCATAATGGATAATGAAGAGGTGGAGCAAGTAAATATAGAGGATGATCCTGAAGAGATTATGTTCGATGAAGAAGACTGGGATGTATTCTCCGATGTAACATCAGATTAGAGAATTTAGGTGTAAGATAGTATGTATGTGATGGTTAAGTGCTAGTCACTTCCATCTTATGTTTAATCATGTATATATATGTAGTAAGTATAGGATATGTACGTGATAATATGATTATGTGTGTATGTATGTATGTGTCATGAGTTAGGATATTATGATGTAAAGTAATGATATGTAAGATATGAAACAATGATACAATCTATGATATGGTTTATGTTATGATCAGATATGGCATTATGATATGACATGATTATGTTATGATATGATATAATAATATCGTGATATGATATTATGATATGTTAAGTAAACTTTCTAATAAAGTTAAGATAAGACATAATATGATATGTTATGAATGGACAAAGAGATGATTGAAGTATAACAACATATTTCTTATGACTAGATAGGAATTAGAAGATGTCTCGACCGCGTACCAGAGCAAACCCAAATCCGCAAGAGCCTGATCTTGCAAACATCATAGCTACATTGCAACGACAATTGCAAGAACAGCAACAAGAAATGAACCAGCTTAGGGAACAAGTAGCTCAACTAAGTCAGAACCCTCAAGCTAATGAAGTTCCACCACAAAATAATCATGTACCCCCAGTAGCGCCTCAAATACCAGAGGTTCATCAAGAAGTTCCGTTAGCACCAGCGGAACTACAAAGGAATCCCCCCTTAGTTAGGGAAGATCTGTTGTATGAACGATTTAGGCGAATGAAGGCGCCTGAATTCGAGGGAACCACGGACCCGATGGTAGCAGATAACTGGCTTATAGATATCCAAGTAATTTTGGATTTTATGGGACTTACAGAACAGGAGAAAGTCCTTTGTGCCTCATTTGCATTAAAGAAACGCGTCACTGGTGGATGACGGTTCAGATGCGTAGGAATGTGGCGAACATGAACTGGCAAGATTTTGTAGCCGAATTCAGTACGATGTACTATAATAGGGAAATTCTTGCAGTTCAACAAGATGAGTTTACCAGTTTTAAACAAGGATCTATGTCGGTGATGGAAGCAATCAAAAAGTTTGAACAACTTGCCCGCCTATGTCCAGAATTGATACCGAATGAAAAGGAGAAAGTAAGGAGAATGATGAAAATGTTCCGGACAGACATCTCCAAGCAAGTTAGTGCTGGAAGTAGCCCTCTGACTCTCGTAGCTGATTGTATAAGTCGAGCTATGAGAGCAGAATACTGGATTAATCAGGATAAGTAAGCGAGGGTTCAAATATTCAAAGCTAAGAAAGAAGAAAAAGCTGTTGAGAAACAGATGCAGTCTAGGCAGAATCAGGAATCGAATTTGAAAGGCCAGACTAGAAATTTCAGCCAAAATTCCAAACAGTTTGGGAGGAATAAAAGAAAGGGAAATGCTACGGGCCAGAGCCAACAGAGGAATTACCCTCAAAAGAAAAACAACCGTGGAAATGAGGGTAATAATAACAATTATCCGGTGTGTGCTCAATGTGGAAAGAAACATCTAGGCATGTGTAGGATGGGAACCAACGCCTGCTACCTGTGTGGCAAGGAAGGTCATTATGCAAGAAATTGTACCTCCAATAGCCAGAACCAGAACCCTCAGTACCAGAATAGAAATACAAACTGACAGTTGCATGCGATGCAAGCCAAGATCGAAGGTCCTTCAATTGTACAAGGAATACTGGAGGCTCCCGAACCACAAGCTAGGATTTATGCATACACGAAGGGAGATGCTGAGGCTGGAACCTCTAACGTGGTGACAGGTCAGATCTTTTTAGCCGCTTATGATGCTATTGCCTTATTTGATTCTGGTGCCACCCATTCGTTCGTATCAATGGAATATGCCCAAAAGATAGATAGAAGTGTAGAAAATTTAGGGCAACTTTTTAGGACCTCTCTTCCATCGAGAGATATTTTGTTGTCTGATTTTTGGATACGAAATGTTCCGGTAGTCATGTGCGGTAGAGAATTATATATAGACCTGATTGCAATTAAGCTTCAGGATTTCGATGTTATCCTGGGAATTGATTTCTTAGGTAAGTACAACGCTAAGATTGATTGTCGAAAGCGTTGTGTTACGTTTAACCTTGTCGGTGAAGAGGAATTTAATTTTCACGGCCAATCTAAGAGTTCATCAACCCGGCTAGTTTCGGCAATGAGAGCTTGGAAAATGTTAGCTAATGGATGTCAATGATACTTAGCTAATATGGTGGATAAAGAACAAGAAAAGGAACTAAAGCCTAAAGATGTTCCCATTATTAGGGAATATGTAAATGTCTTTCCAAAAGATTTAACCAGACTTCCGCTGGAGTGAGAAATCTCTTTCGAAATAGAGTTGTTGCCAGGAGCAGCTCCAATATCGAAAGCACCCTATCGTATGGCCCCAGCTGAGCTTAGGGAACTCTAATTACAGTTACAAGAACTGTTGGACAAAGGATTCATTCGACAAAGCTATTCCCCATGGGGAGCACCTGTGTTGTTTGTCAAAAAGAAGGATGGTTCGTTGCGGATGTGCATCGACTATCGGGAATTGAACAAGATCATGATTAAGAATAAGTACCCTCTTCCGATAATCGACGATCTTTTTGATCAACTCAGAGGAGCTTTGGTATTCTCGAAAATTGACTTGCGATCGGGATATCATCAACTTAGAATCAAGGAAGGAGATATTTCTAAGACAGCTTTCCGAACACGCTATGGGCATTATGAGTTTCTTGTCATGCCATTCGGATTAACTAATGCCCCAGCTGCTTTTATGGATCTCATGAATCGGGTGTTTAAAGAGTATCTAGATAAGTTTGTTATCATCTTTATTGACGATATTTTGGTCTACTCAAAGTCCATTAAGGAACATGAGCAGCATCTCAGAGTAGTATTAGAGACTTTAAGACAGAATCAGCTCTATGCCAAATTCACAAAATGTGAATTTTGGCTGGAAAAAGTGCATTTCTTGGGTCACGTAGTTTTAAAGGAAGGAATTTCCGTTGATCCTGCTAAGATAGAAGCCGTTAGTGCATGGTCAGCACCCAAAAACGTCACAGAGATACGAAGCTTTCTTGGATTAGCTGGATACTATCGACGGTTCGTTGAAGGATTCTCCAAGATAGCGGCGCCACTAACAGCCCTTACTAAGAAAGAGAGAAAGTTTGATTGGACACAGAAGTGTGAAGAAAGCTTTCAAGAGCTCAAGAGTAAGCTTACGAGTGCACCAGTACTAATAATTCCTGATGTAGAAGCAGGAAATTTTGTTATTTATAGCGATGCGTCAAGGACTGGATTAGGGGCTGTCCTTATGTAAGGAGGAAAGGTGGTTGCCTATGCTTCACGTCAACTGAAGGACCATGAACGGAACTATCCGACGCACGATTTGAAACTTGCAGCGGCGGTTTTCGCCTTAAAGATTTGGAGACATTACCTGTATGGTAATAGATGTGAGATTTTCACCGATCATCAAAGTCTCAAATACATTTTTACCCAAAAGGAGCTCAATATGAGGCAGCGCAGATGGCTTGAGCTCGTAAAGGATTACGATTGTGAAATCCTTTACCATCCTGGAAAAGCAAACAAAGTGGCAGACGCGTTAAGCCAGAAGTCTTCCGGTGGGCTCATGTCGATTGAAAGATTGTCTAAGTCACTCCAAAAGGAAATTTCTGATTTTGAATTGGAACTAATAATAGGGAAATTGGCTGCTTTGACTCTTCAGTCCAATCTCCTAGACTCCATTAAGTGTTATCAAAGGAAAGATTCCTTTCTGATAAAGACGCAACTTCTTGGTGGAGAAGATAAAGACTTTAAGACATCCACGAATGGATTAATTCTCTTCAAAGGAAGGATTTGTGTTCCTAACTTTGAATTCCTTAAGAAACAAATCATGTCTGAAGCGCATAAAATGCCATACTCAGTTCACCCTGGAGCTACTAAAATGTACAAGGACCTCAAGGAGAATTTTTGGTGGCCGAACATGAAGAAAGAAATTGCTGATTTCGTATCAAAATGCTTAACTTATCAGAAAGTTAAGGCCGAACACCGACAACCTGGCGGAGATCTTCAAAAGATCGAACTCCCAGAGTGGAAATGAGAGCAAATCACCATGGATTTCATATTTGGATTACCCAGGACCGCAAGTGAAAATGATATGATTTGGGTGATTGTTGATAGATTAACCAAATCAGCTCATTTCATTGCTATTAAAGCCACCTTTTCGGTCGAGAAATTGGCTGAAATTTATGTATCTCAGATTGTTAGGTTTCATGGAGTTCCAAAATCCATCATTTCAGATCGGGATGGGCGTTTTACCTCACGATTTTGGAAAAGTGTACATGCAGCTATGGGATCAAAGTTGAAATTCAGTACCGCTTTCCATCCTCAGACTGATGGACAATCGGAACACACTATCCAAACATTGGAAGATATGTTGAGGTCTTGTGTTTTGGATTTCAAGGGAAACTGGGATCAGAAGCTACCCTTGATCGAGTTTTCGTATAATAACAGTTATCACACCTCAATTGGTATGACTCCATTTGAAGTGCTTTACGGAAGAAAATGTCGATCTTCCATCCATTGGCAAGAAGTTGGACAGAAGCAACTTCAAACTACGGACTTCATCAGAAAAACCTCAGAAGACATCAAGGTGATCAAGCAACGACTCGACGTAGCTTTTAGTCGGCAGAAAAGTTAGGCTGACAAACGTCGAAGACCCTTAGAATTTCAAGTTGGAGATTCTGTTTTTTTTAAGATTGCTCCTATGAAAAGAGTTATGAGGTTTGGTAAAAAGGGAAAGCTTAATCCAAGATACACGGGTCCTTTTGAAATTCTCGAAAGGATTGAAAAAGTAGCCTACAGACTTGCTTTACCGCCAGCTTTGGCTTCTATACATGACGTTTTCCACATTTCGATGTTAAAAAGATATGTACATGATCCTTCCCATGTGTTAAGTCAAGAACCAATTGAAGTACAAACGGACTTGACTTATGAGGAAAAGCCAATCCGGATTCTAGATCGGGAAGAAAAGATTTTAAGGAACAAAACCATTCTAATGGTTAAAGTGTTATGGCGGAATCATAACATCGAAGAAGCAACGTGGGAGTTAGAAGAAGAAATGAAAAAGAACTATCCCTACTTGTAGTGATTTTCGGGGACGAAAATTTTTAAGGAGGGTAGATTGTAATAACCAACCTGTTTGTAAACTTATGATTTCTTTCGTTAAGAATCAAAGTCTGTTTATGTGATATGTATGATATGTTTTCTAAGAAAAGTTGTTGAATCTTTTGCTAAAAGATTCGATAATCTATTTACGCTAGTTTACTACCTTTTGTTAAAAAGGATAAATTTATGATTTATGACTCTATGTTGATAGTTTATAGCTTAAGGAAGTCCTATATGCAGTTTAGATAAATTTTGGACAATGGTCCAGTACGATTATACTGTTATCAGTTGAAAAACAGTATATGAATATCTATGTTAGTATGAAAATAGACTGCATTTAGGAGTTAAACCAAACAAGGCCTTTTAGGATGACACCTCAGATGACAAGTGTCATTTCCATAGTTGGTCACCTCTCAGGGACCAAAATGTAAATATTTTATGTTTAGGGGTCAATTTACAACTTTAAGAAAAGTTCATGATTTTGAAATTTTAGAAGCTAAGAAGCCTCTTAGGGAATGATTAAGTAAGATTTGGGATGTTTAGAAGCTTAATCTTAGCCGGCCACTTTAGAAGGACTAAAGTGCAAATATTTTTGCCTTTAAGGGCCAAAGTGTAATTTTGAGGAAATTGTGGACTTATAAGCAAATACGTAAAAGTTTGGGAATTATGGACTTTTTAAGTTAAGTTTCCTAGTTCAACTATGTTAATGATCAATTTCAAGTTTAGTTAGTCTAGTTGGAAATCAAGAGAAAAAGTTTGGATTGGAAAAATTTCCATTTGGACTAATCATGTTCTTCCATGTGGACACTTTAGGAACCGGCCACATCATGGCCTTATGAGCAATAAATTTTGTTTTTGAGGAGCATTATGCAAAATTGAAGAATTTAAGTGTCACTAAAATGTGACAAATCATGCTCTAGGTTTAGCAACTAAGCATCTCAATTTTGCTTGGTTGATTATGTTTTATGGTTCAATTAGCAAGTTGTCCTTTGTAGCACACTATGGCCGGCCACGATGAGGGAGAGACACCTCATGGCCTAGCCTTGATGAACAACCTTCCTAGCCTTGCACCTTGGCAAGCCAAGGCTTGCACAACTCATCACCATGACCGGCCATAGCAAGGAGACAACACACCATGGCCTAGCTTGGGTGAGCAACTCATCTAGCTTGCTCTCTTGGCTAGCTCAAGCTTTGCCAAATCACTAACCATGACCGGCCACCATGAGGAAGAAACACCTCATGGCTTAGCCTTGGTGAATCAACCATCTAGACACCCTAGCCTAGCTCCCTTGGCAAGCCAATGCTTGCACACCTCAACCTCCCTAAGGCCGGCCACCACAAAGAGAAGCCACCTCATACTTCTAGCCTTGGTGAGCAAGCTTTCCTGGCTTTGCTTACTTGGCAAATTGGGACAAGGAGGGCCGGCCACCACACAAGGATCTTGAGCAAATATTTTGCTCTTAGCGACCAATAGGTAAATGATGAAAGTTAGATCTCCTTAGCACTTGACACCTTATGATTTTTAGGTTAGTAGCTTTGCTTGTTGGTTTAGCAATAGCAAGCATAAGCTCCACCTAAGGCCGGCCAAACTTGGGAAGAGGACACCTCATGGTTCCTAGCATTGATTAATAAGCATCCTAGCTTAGCTACTTGGCAACTTGGCCGGCCACCTCTCAAGAAGTCAAGAACAAGTTTGATTCTTCTAGGGACTATTGTGCAATTTTAGGAAGTAGAATGTTTCCCTATAAATAGGTGAGGGTTGTTCCACTTCATTTTGTTAGCAAACACACACAAGCAGCCCATATTCCCTAGTCTTCTGCCTTAGGAACCGAACCAAGAAAGGAGAGAAAAGAAAAGAAAAAAAAAAAAGAAAAGAAAAGAGAACAAGAGGGAGAAGGGTACTTGGTTTAGTGTAGGAATTGAGAAGTAAATTTTAAAACCCTAGTTTAAGAATTTCATCCGAGGAGCTTAAGGTAAATATTGTTATCAAACATTATGAATTAGTTTAAAATCCAGTTTTCAGAATTCTAGGGTTTTATTAAAATTCAAAAAGGAGTTGAGTTTTAGGGTTTGTACTTTAAAGAGTTAGAATTGTTATGATATCGTGATAGGATGATACTTATCCTATGATTTTCTTGAAAACAGGAAAGCGACCTGTTTAAGTGGAATATTTTAATTCAAGGCGCAAGTAACGGTAAGTACGACTCCGCCTATAGCATAAACAAAATTGTTTGTTGTAGTTGAATGTCTTCAAGTTTATGATGATATAAGTATGATAAATGATTATGGCTTGTATGATATCAAGTTTATGATGATATGTATGTAAGGAATGTTATGATATGTAAGCATGTACGTTTCCAAGAAATGATGAATGTTATGGCATGTATGCTCTCAAGTTTACATTAATGAGTACAGTATGAATATTTATAGCATGTATCTTCATATGATGAATAGTTTGATATGATAGCATCACGAAGCATGCTCACTAATGATAAGATATTGGGTAAGATATGAAATCCCAGTTTCAGTTAAGAAACTGGTTATGATTATGAAACAAAATTTCAAGTATGAAATAAGATAAGAACAAGATTTAAGCATCATTATAAGCAGGATGCTATATGTCGTATCGACCCGCGTTAGGTCGGGTTTGGTTCATGGTTTGAGTTGGACAGGGCTGGCCGCCCCAACCACTCCATGGCAGCGCGCCACGGTACGTACATTTATGTTATGTTATGTAAGGGCCCAAAAAGTATGCTAACCTATGAAACAGAAATGAAGCATAAATGGTTCATGCATTATGATATCTTGAAATGTTTTGTGGATAAATAGTTGTGTTTGCTGAGCGAAAGCTCATGATTTACGTTTATGCTGTAGGTAAACAATCCTACGGTACTACATGATGCAAGGCAGTGGAGCATGGCAAGGCAAAACTGTGAAACTGTGGGACGGGAATCACTACGTTTCTTTTTGTTGAAATAATGTTATTTTAAATATGTTGTATTTGAATACGAGACATCAATACTATGATATGTGAATAAGAATATGTACATGTATGTATGTAAGTATTTGCTAAGTAGTTTCCAGTTCAAGATATATATACTGAGTGTAAAAAAAAAAAAATTTAGCTCAAGTTTTCATATGTTATAAGTAAGTATGTATGGTGACGGCCTACGATAGGCGGGTCGTTACAGAAGGTGAACCAATAGAAGAAGGATGAGAAGCAACCCAACACGGGGCCAAAGACCGAGCAAAAACAAGAGGAGGCCAGCCATAGGAATTAAGGTAAATCTGATTCTTCCTCCACTCGGAATCGTGATATTAATTGTTTTAAATGTCAAGGCAGGGGTCATATATCAAGCCAATGTCTGAATAAACGAGCAATGGTGATGCGGGACAATGGCGAGATTGAAACCGACGAGGATTCAGACAATGATTCTATACCTTCATTAGAGGATGCCGACGATGAGGAGTACGCTATCCAAGGAGACTTGTTGGTTGCAATGAGAGCTCTAAGTGTGCAAGCTAGAGAGGATGGAGAGGAGCAACAAGAAAACATCTTTCATACTAGGTGCCATGTCCAAAACAAGGTATGTAGTGTGATTATTGATGGTGGAAGTTGTACTAATGTTGCTAGCACAACCATGGTAGAGAAGTTAGGGCTGCCAACAAGCAAACATCCTCGACCTTATAAATTACAGTGGTTGAATGATAGTGGTGAGGAAATGGTGACTAAACAAGTGTTAGTTTCTTTTCGTATTGGAAGATATGAAGATAAAGTTTTGTGCGATGTGGTTCCGATGCACGCTGGACACTTTTTACTAGGTCGACCATGGTAATTTGATCGACGAGTTAAACACGACGGTTTCACCAACAAGTACTCGTTGGTTCACAACCAAAGAACGATCACTCTTGTGCCGTTAACACCAAAACAGGTATATGAAGACCAAGTGAGCTTACAGCGAGAAAGTGAGAGAAAGAAAATGAGTGAAGAAAAATCAAGAATGGGAGTGTAGAGTGAGAGTTCGGCCAGTGAGAGCAAAAATGAAAAGGTGGCCGAGAAAAAGGAGAGCAAAGGAGAGAAAAGTGAGAGAACTGAAAAGAAGACACAACAAGCCCATGAGAGAAAAAGAGAGAGAAAAACAAACTTTTATGCGTGAGGCAGTGAGATTAAAAGGGCGGTGTTTTTAAATCAGCCAATGATTGTACTTTTGTACAAAGAGGCACTTTTAAACACTAACGAGCTTGACCCTATATTGCCTAGTTCTGTTGTTTCTCTATTGCAGGAATTCGAGGATGTATTTCCGGACGAGGTGCCTGATGGTTTACCACCAATTCGGGGAATAGAACATCAGATAGATTTTGTACCAGGCGCTTCAATTCCAAACCGACCGACTTATAGAAGCAATCCTGAGGAGACAAAGGAGGTTCAAAGGCAGGTTAGTGAATTGATGAAAAGGGGCATGTGAGAGAAAGTATGAGCCCGTGCACCGTTCCGGTCTTACTATGGAGGATGTGCGTAGATTGCAGAGCCATTAACAATATCACGGTAAAGTATCACCATCCTATACCTCGACTAGATGATATGTTGGATGAATTACATGGAGCTTCTGTGTTCTCAAAAATTGATTTGAAAAGTGGGTATCATCAAATTCGCATGAAAGCGGGAGACGAGTGGAAGACAACCTTTAAAACGAAACAAGGTTTATATGAGTGGTTGGTAATGCCTTTTCGCTTAACCAATGCACCTAGCACATTTATGTGTCTAATGAACCATGTTTTACGAGCATTTATTGGCAGGTTTGTTGTTGTGTATTTTGATGATATACTAATTTATAGCAAAGATTTGAACCAACATGTAGCGCATTTAAAATCTATTTTGAATGTGCTTAGATCGGAAAAATTGTATGCTAACCTCGAGAAGTGTACTTTTTGCACAGATAAGCTTGTATTTCTTGGTTTTGTTGTTAGTGCTGAAGGTATACAGGTCGATGAAGAGAAGGTTCGAGCCATCCGGGAGTGGCCGAGTCCAACTAGTGTGAGTAACGTACGGAGTTTTCCTGGACTTGCTAGTTTTTATTGGCGGTTTGTGAAAGATTTCAGTACTTTAGCCGTACCACTGACTGAAGTGATCAAAAAGGACATTAGGTTTAGATGGGGAGAGGAGCAAGAAAGGGCATTCCAGTTAATCAAGGATAAGTTGACCAATGCTCCATTGTTATCTTTACCTAATTTTTCCAAAACTTTTGAAATTGAATGTGATGCTTCAGGTGTTGGAATCGGTGCCATTTTGATGCAGGATAGGCGACCAATAGCATATTTCAGTGAGAAGCTAAACGGAACAGCTCTTAATTACCCAACCTATGATAAAGAGTTGTATGCATTGGTTCGGACGTTAGAGACATGGCAGCACTACCTATGGCCTAAGGAGTTCGTGATTCACACCGACCATGAGTCCTTGAAACATTTGAAGAGCCAACATAAGCTGAACAAGAGGCATGCTCGATGGGTGGAATTCATAGAGACGTTTCCGTATGTCATTCGCTACAAGCAAGGTAAGGAAAATGTCATTGCGGATGCACTCTCTCGTAGGTACGCGTTAATCTCAAATCTTGATGCTAAACTGTTGGGTTTTGAACATTTTAAGGAGTTATATGCTAATGATCGTGACTTTATTGCTGAGTATCAAGCTTGTGAGAAATTCGCTAGTGGTAAGTACTTTAGGCATGAGGGATATTTGTTTCGGGAAAATAAATTGTGCGTGCCTAATTGTTCCATAAGAAATTTGTTAGTGAGAGAATCCCATGGGGGAGGGTTAATGGGACATTTTCGAGTTGCCAAGACCCTAGCTGTATTACAAGAACATTTCTATTGGCCGCATATGAGGCACGATGTTGAGAGGCTTTTTGATAGATGTGTAACTTGTAGGCAGGCTAAATCGAGAGTGCAGCCCCACGGTTTGTACACCCCTTTGCCAATACCTAGTGAACCTTGGACTGATATCTTAATGGACTTTGTGTTAGGTTTGCCTAGGTCTAAACGGGGAAGGGATTCGGTGTTTATCGTCGTGGATAGGTTTTCCAAGATGGCACATTTTATCCCATGCCACAAGACAGATGATGCTTCCAATGTTGCTGATTTGTTCTTTAGGGAAATTATGCGACTTCATGGTATGCCTAGGACAATTATTTCTGATAGAGACGCCAAGTTCTTAAGCTACTTTTGGAAGACTTTGTAGGCTAAGTTAGGGACTAAGTTGTTGTTTTCGACTACTTGTCACCCTCAAACCGATGGTCAAACAGAAGTTGTGAATATGACTTTGTCTACCTTGTTGCGGGCTATCATTAAAAAGAACATCAAAACTTGGGAGAAATGTTTACCATATGTTGAGTTTGCTTATAATCTATCTGTACATTCTGCTACTCAATTTTCACCTTTTGAAATTGTTTATGGTTTTAATCCTTTAACTCCTTTGGATTTAATGCCATTACCTTTGTCTGCGCTTGTGAATTTGGATGGCAAAAGAAAAGCTGAACTTGTTAAGCAGATACACGAGAAGGCACGACTCAACATCGAGCGAAGGACCAAGCAATATGCCAAACAAGCCAACAAAGGGTGTCATAAGCTCATCTTCGAGCCCGGCGATTGGGTGTGGTTGCACTTACGCAAAGAACGGTTTTCGGAACAAAGAAATTCGAAGATGTTGCCTAGAGGGGATGGTCCTTTTCAAAATCTTGAAAGGATCAATGATAATGCGTACAAGTTAGACCTGCCAGGTGAGCATGGTGTAAGTGCTATCTTTAACGTTTCTGATCTAAGTCCTTTTGATGCAGGCGACGATTTGAGGACAAATCCTTCTCAAGAGGAAGGGAATGATGAGAACATCGTCACAGGCAAGAGCACATGGGATGAGACGTATTCAGATCCTATTCTAGTTCCCATTGGTCTGGTTACGAGGGCTCGCGTGAAGAAATTTAAAGACACACTTATGGGGCTGATTCAAGCAAGTTGGTCTCAAGCTATTGCGTGGAGGCCCATCGAGGGAATTACAAGCGACAATCGGCCCAACAAATGCGTAATTCAAGTAATAGTAGAGACCTAGTAATTACGCTTGCAAGATCAAGAGCTGTCACTTTGTTTCCGTTTTGAGAACTTTTCTGTTTTGAGGCAGCAATTGGCGACAAGAACCAATCATTTACGCAATTGTTATTTAGTTTCCTTTTTATTTTAGAATATTGTAAGGCTTTTTAGCCATTTAGGGAACATGCCATATTTACTTTGTCTTTATTGCTTCAGATTGGTTATTTCCTTTTTTGTGGCTTAGAGAATTGTTGAAAATTCCTTGGGCAATTAAGGGCTGAAAATCCACGAAGGGAAATACCATTAAAAGTGTACGAATTGGCTTGTAAAAGAGATATCAGTTTTTACACGAAAATTTGTGCCTAATCCTCTTTGGTTCTTAAACGAACTTCTTGAACTTATCGGAGAATTCCGTGGCATTCATACGACTTATCAATCAGTCCTTCCATGACTGATTGTGGCGTCCTCGCATACCAAGGTTCGTGCTTCTTGTTAGGCATCGGGTCGCAGTTCCATTCAAAGCCGTTTAGGATTTCGATCTTGTTAGACCAACTTGGTCAGGGTCGCGTCAGTTTATTAGCGTGGTTCGTATCACTTACGATGTCATATGATGAGATCGTGATAAATCTCTAGCATAATACAATAAGTTACGATATTTTATGATATGATATGATAAGATATGAATGAAAGAATGCGTATAATAAATGTAATAATACCCTTTCTTGAGATAAATCAGGAACTAGAATTAGAAGATGGTTCGCCGCACGTATGACCGAACCAAAATCCGCAAGAGCCTAATCTTGCAACTGTAGTGGCTAAGTTGCAACGATTATTGCTGGAGCAATAATAAGGAATGAACAGGCTTCGAGATCAGATAGCCTATCACCTCACCTTGGTATGGTAATAACCAAGAATTTTTCATTGTAAGGAATAGTTTTGACACTAGGGAATTTAAGTTTCATGTTTGTGAAACTTATGGCCTGTAAGAATAATATTAGATATGGTAAAATGTTTGGTAGTGCCTTGACTCGGTGGTAACATCAAGGCAATGCGCAGACATGAATTGGATGTTGTCAACAACAATTTAGTAGACTACGATGATGGCTATGAGTTTGACAAAGAAATTGATGATATGATCCCTTAGTAATAGAAATAATGTAATGATGAGAAGTTTTATATATTCCTAAAAAGGTTATGATTATGCACTCGTGCTATGATAGAAATGTTAGAAGCAACAAGAGAAGCTTCTAATATCTAGCAAGTAGCTAGTTGATATAAGTATACCTTTCATTGCATCACTCGAACGGTATTATGTTTCGAAAAAAAAAAATGTTTTCAATTAAGCTATTTATTATGGTTTTCCATGATTGATTTTAAAAAAGTTCAAAGAAGTTATTTTTATGTATGATGCTTGATCTCATGCTTATTAGAATCAACTCACGTTATGTAAAGGGCCAAATCCTTGAGGAAGAGAATTCCAAGATAGGGGCCATTATGAAAAGTAAAGGGCCAAATCCTTGAGGAAGTGAATTATAAGATAGGGGCTTTAGGCCAAATCCTTGAGGAACAGAGTTCCAAGAAAGGGGTCATAAAGAAAAGTAAAGGGTTCTAATAACATATGGTAAGAATAAGATCAAGTTTCAAGAAAGAAACTGTTTTCAAGAAACTGTTTTTTTTTTTTAATAAACTGTTTTCAAGAAAGAAACTGTTTTTTTTATATAAACTGTTTTCAAGAAAGAAACTGTTTTTAAGGAACAGTTTTCAAGAAACTATTTTCAAGAAATGTTTTAAATGTATGATACGATATGCTTTTCAATTATGGCAAAGTTATATGATATGATATGATGTGCTTTTCGAATGTGGCAAGTTATATGATATACTTACTAAGATTTTTACGCAGATAGTTCTTGTGATACAGTATGAAAGTATTCAGTATGAAAGTACAAAAGTATGAAAGTATGAACGCACGAAAGTATGAAAGTATGAATGTATGAAAGTATGGAAGTATGAAAGAATGAAAGTATGAATGTATGAGAGTATGAAAATAAGAAAGTATGCAGTTTGCAGTCAGTTCACAGGACAGTGAGATCAAGAGATCAATTTTATGTTTTAAGATGAGTTTTAAGATGATAGAGTGTCTTGAGATTAATATTTCAGTCAGCTTCATAGAGGACGAATTTTTTTTAAGGACAGTAGAATGTAATAACCCAAAATTTGATGAACTTGTGATCTCCTTGGATATAAGAAAATCTAAGACTGAATCATACATGACAATATGAAGTTCATGATCTGATTTGATTACCAGAGTATGTTTGAAGTCTTATAAGTATTATAGGACTCAATAATAATTTATTAAGTCAAGGATAAGGCTTTATGATGAAAAAAACCGAACCATGAATTATGATTTTTGTTCAGGCCAATGAACGATCAAGATAAATTATGACACGATTAAGACGGTACTACAGTATAATAAAAAATATTGAAATTATAATGTGGCCGACCGTCATTACGGATGTAGAAGTAAGAATAAGGAATGTGATCACTCCAGAAAAATCAGGAATAATATTTGGAGTAATAAGAACTAAGTAGCTTCAATTCCTAAGAAAGTCCTATACGTGGTCCACTTAAGTGCATATAAATTCTGGACAGCAGTACAGTATTCTGGGACTGTTGAAAGTTATAACAGTATTGATACTATCTGGATTATTAAGAAATTATACTGCGTATTAGGAGAAGTGCCAAAAATGACCTTACTTGGAGGCCAAGTAATTGTGGATAAATATGAAATTTTTGATTTATGGAATTTATGGAGTTTGTTTGTAACTAAAGCCCTTAACTAGGCCAAATGGCCGGTTACATTAATTGGCTTTGGAGAACAGGAAATAACTTAGAGTTAAGTTTGAAAAGATTTTTTTTAGCTAAACCACTTGCATGGCCGGCCACTTGGAGGGACATGGAAGGTAAACTTTTGTTTTTAAGGGCAAATATGTAAATTCAAGGAGAATTTTAGAAATAAAAATAATTGTGGAAAATTATGAATTTTCCACCTATAAATAGGTGATGTGGGTTTGCATGTGGACCATTTAGTTGAGCCTCAAAGTTTTTAGTTCTCTCCCAACCTTCCTCCAGCCCTTAGGAACCGAAAAAGAGAGAGAGTGTGTGTGAGGCAAGAGGTTGGCCTGTTGCTATGGTGGTGAGTGGAGCAAGAATTTTTGCTCATGCAAGGTCTAAGAGCAATCTTTAGAGGTATAATCTCAATCCTCTAACTAAGAATTTCATTAAGTTTTGATTTATGAGATTTATGTGTATTTCAAGCTATGGATTGTAAGAGTATAAGCTTACCCTTTTTATTTTTCATGCAATAGTTTTATGTGCTTAGTATGTGCTTGATTTAGGTTTAGGTGATTTTGATTGATAAGTTTATGTTTGCATGTGATGTTATGCCCTAGCAAGAATGTGGGTTTTATGTATGCCTATCTCATGTTTGTGAAATGTCCTCACATGCTTAAGTAAGAATATTTTTTGAATGATGATTATGGTTATGATGTTTGAGGTATGGAGGTTAAGGAATTAACCTAAAAACCGAAATTGGTAAGCTAAGTAAGATTATCTATTTGGGTTTTGTAAATAAGATGAACTAGTGCATGAAAGATGAATATGTACGTAACGCGCTGCATGATTGATGTAGGCTTATGATTGATTGAGGTAGGGTGTGCGAATTTTTACGTAAAAACCAATCAAAAACAAAAATTTTGAGTTATTACAAAGATGACCAAACAGCTGTTTGCTGCCAATAATAGTCGTGTCAAGGAACTTTTAGAACTTGTGCATAAGGATGTTTGTGGTCCCATGAACATAGAAGCACGCGGTGGGTATGAGTATTATGTCACCTTTATTGATGATTACTCGAGGTATGGATATGTCTATTTGATGATCCACAAAAGCGAAACCTTTGACAAGTTCAAAGAATTTCGGGCTGAAGCAGAGAAACAATTAGGCAAGTCCATTAAGTCACTTCGATCGGACTGAGGTGGGGAATACCTATCAGATGAGTTCTTAGGACATTTGATAGAGAACGGGATACAATCCCAGTTGACTGCACCTGGTACTCCTCAACAGAATGGTGTAGTTGAGAGA
The DNA here is from genome assembly GCA_009761775.1 of Ficus carica. NCBI lineage: Eukaryota > Viridiplantae > Streptophyta > Magnoliopsida > Rosales > Moraceae > Ficus > Ficus carica. Next base: position 33,930 of record VYVB01000615.1, read on the forward strand.
AGAAATTGGACCTTACTGGATATGGTTCGATCTATATTGAGTTACTCCACATTACCTTTGTCGTTTTGGGGGAATGCCATACAAACTGCATGCTATCTTCTGAATAACGTTCCCTCTAAATCGGTTCCTAAAACTCTTTTCGAGTTATGGACGAGTAAGAAACCTAATTTGAATCATATTCGAATTTGGGGTTGTCCGGCACACGTCCTGGATAAAGAAGCGAAGAAGTTGGAGTCGCGATAAGAAGTGTGCTTGTTTGTTGGCTATCCAAAAGGGACAAAAGGTGGCATGTTTTATAATCCGAAGTAAAATAAAGTATTCGTCTCCACACATGCAACATTGCTCGAGGAAAGTTACATGTAAGACTTTAAACCTCGTAGCAAAGTGGTGCTTGAGGAGATGACTGCGGGTTTGGATGTTCCTAAAGTCACTGAAAATCTTGTGGAAAAACCGCTAAAGAATCAACAACCACGGGAGCTTCGTCGTAGCGGGAGGATTGTCAGGGAACCTGAAAGGTATATGTTCAATGGTGTAACAACCCTAAATTTTGAAGACTTGAGATTTCCTTAGATACAAGGAGAAATTAAGACTGAATCATGTAAGTAGATATAAAGCTCATGATCTAAATGGAATATCAGTATATGTTTGAGTTCTCGTTTAATTAGTTACGAGACTCAATAATAGTTTGCTTAGTCAAGCATAAGGCCTTTTTGAAAACGGACAGGACAGGAATTTATGATTTTATTCCGGTCAAAGTTGACCAAGGTTTGACTAAGATGATACTGCAGTATAATCAACAGTATGGATACTATACTGCGGAAAACCGTCTTTTCGGGCAAGATAGCAAGAATAAGCTATGAGACTACCCTAGAAAAATCAAGCACAATATTTGAAGCAATAAGGACTAAATAGTTTCAAGTCCTAAGAAAAATTTATACGTAGTCCAATTTTATGCAAATAGATTTTGGACTACAATTCAGTATGATAATACTGTTTTAGGACAAAACAGTATTGATATTATCGAAGTTAGTAAGAAAATGGACTGCATAATTATGTTAATAGATTCTTGGAATCAAGTAGATAATTATGCAAGAATTGGAAGCCAAGTGGCTCTATCTTAGCCGATCACCTGCAGGGACTAAATTGTAAATATTTTGTCCTTAGGGACCAAAGTGTAATTTTTAGAAAAGTTAGTTGTAAGCTTGATGATGTCATGATGAGGTAAGCTTGATGATGTCATGATGATGTAAGCATGATGATGTAAGCATGATGTAAGCAAAACTTGGGCTCCAAGACAAGCAATGGCCGGCCACCACATGTAGGGTTTCTTTAGCAAATATTTTTGCTTCAAGGACCAATTAGCAATTTTAGGAATAAAAATAAATCCTAGTTCAAGGAATTTTTGGCAATTTTGAAAAGTTCAAATCACCTATAAATAGGTGGAAGGGGGGGGCGGTTTTTGCTCACAAAAAAATGTGAAAATACCCCAAAATTATGGCAAAATTTTCCCTCACCCTTTCTTTGAGAAATCCGAACCCTAGTAAGGAAGGAAGGAAAAAAAAAAAAAGTGAAGTGAGAAAGCTTGGTGGTGGTGGCCGGACTTGGTGGGGAGCTCAAGTTGAGTGGCCAAAAATTTTGGAACCCCATTTGGAGGGGAAAGCCGGTTGTGGAGGGTGGCAAGGAAAAGGGGAAAAGTTAGAACCAATCTAGCCAAACCCTTGAATGACTAAGGTAAACCCTCTAAACCTCTAAGTCTTTTATTAAGTTTGGAGCAAGATGCTTATGTGTATGTTTTTCATGTGATTAGGGCCGAAAATTTGGAACCCCAATTGGAGGGGAAGGCCGGATATGGTGAAGAGCAAGGGGAAACGAAGTTTAGACCCAAAACCTAGCACCAACCTTGTGTTGAATCAAGGTAATCTCCCTTGGCCCTAAGCATTTTGATTTGAGCTTCAATTTTAAGATTTAAGTGTATTTTCAAGTTGGTTATGTAATAGCATAAGCTCATTCTTTTATTTCATGCAATGGGTTTAGTGCTTGGTTATGTGCTTGATTAGGGTCTCAAGGTCTCAATTTATGTTTTGGTGCATGTTTTGATAATATGCTTGCATGATTATTAGGGTTTGCATACATGCCTTTAAAGTGTTTGTGATATGTCCCTAATATGCTTAAGAAGTTGTAGGTTATGCATGTTTATATTTGAGCTAGATTAGAAGCTTGAATGATGAATGATTATGTAAACCAAAAGTTTTGCAAACCCTAGCTTGGTGCAAGAACACCCAAGGGTTTGCCTTTGCATGAGAATGTTTGGATGATGTATGGATGTATATTTTATGTTAGAAAGTGCTGCATGTTTGACGTAGGCTCACGGTTACGACCGTTTGAGGTAGTGTGCGCGTAATTTTCCGTTAGAACCCACAAAAATGAAATTTGCCAGTTTTCAGGTAAAACTGAGCAGTTTTATGAAAACGAAATTTTGAGGCCCTTAGAGGCCGAATTTGAAAAAAGTTAAAAACATGAAAGTTGTAGATAAGAGTTTTTTCTAATGGGAAACGTGAACAGTTTTCGTGAACAGTTTTCGAAAAATAGGCTCTAAAGGCCTCTGTTTTTATTAAAATCCGAGACTGAGAACTCCTGGGCAAGTCAGACTTGTGCTCACGGCCTGGGGACTTCAACAAGGAAAACAGATTAGTTAAAAGTAGAACTGAGTTTTCAGTTAAGAACTAAAGTTATATTATTTTTTGAGATCTAAAACTTTCATGAAGAAAGATTTTTCAAAATCCAAACTGATTTTAAAGTTAAAACAGATTTCTAAAAACTGTGCAGGGTTCAGGAAAATTCCTGCACAGGATTTCTAAAAACAGTGCAAAAGCAGGAAATTCCTGCACATGCACTGATAATCAGGATTTATGAACTGTTTTAAGCAGTTTTTAAGAGGGATTAAAATTTATCAAATAAGGGTAAAAACAAATAAGATAAGCTCAGTCCTATGGTAAACAACTATAGGACAAATAATAACCAAAAAGGTTATCAATTTTAATGGGCCAAATGACTTAGGCAAACACATAAGAGAACCCAAGCACTTGAGTTGGGCCTAAAACCCATCGTTACCAAGAGTAACCTAACAAGATACGGTTTAAGTATGGATTGGGCCTAGACCCAGGGTTACACATAGTAACCTAACAAGATGTTAAGCTTTATTCATGTTTGTCTTGGGCTAGATGCCCTAGGGTTACATCTAGTAACCAAACAAGAGATCATATAGGGGGGGACATATAACTAGGATTACTCAAGAATGTTGGTTAGGATACCAACATTTAATGATTATGATTTATGGTAAGATAGATAGAATGTAAATGATTCTTATCTTACACCCTGTTTGGAAACAGGAGTATGAACTGTTGTCGTGCCATGTTAGGACGATAAGTCAAGAGCATAGGATACCAGGTAAGTACAATCCTCACCTACAATATGGAAAATAGTAAAAACTATTTTCAAGTATAGGACGTGTTTTCAAGTCATGCCAAGTTATGTGATGCCATGCTATGTTATGTCATGCCATGCTATGTTATGTCAAGTTATGCCATGTTATGCTATCTTAAGCCAAGATAAGCTATTTTATGCCATGCTAAGCCATGATATGCCATGTTATGTTAAGATATGCCATGTGTATGTATATGTTATGATATAGTGACATCATGAGGCATGTTCACTAATATTAAACCACATGGTAAGAACATATTAAGTCACAAGATAAGACAAGTAAGGTGTCGTACCAACCTCCCGTTAGGTGGAGGATACATGTTCAAGTTCAAGTTATGATTATTAACCTCTCGTTGATGCGTGAGGGTCAAGTTTATGATTCCCAAAATTGTTAAGGGCCTTGCAAACCCTAACTTTCTGGAGATTGCGCGCTTTTGGTACGTACACTAGGGGCCCACATGTTAAGACAAGATAATAAGTTTTTTCCGCTACGAAGTGAAGGTGGTGTGGGATACCACTACGCAAGTTTTTCCGCAAACTGTTTAAATCATGAAGTTGTATATGTATGATTAAAGGATATGTACCATGTTACATATGTGATGTTTTCAAGTTGTAAGTTTAAAATTAAAGTTTAAAAGAAAAAAAATTTATTCTTAAATTTTCTAGGTTAAGTATTTAAGACTAACGTTTAAGTTAAGCAAGCATGGTAACAGCCCACGTTTACGTAGTCAGCCCTACGTGGGAAGTCAGGGCGTTACAAATGGTGAAGTCTTTGAGGTAGAATCCATAGAACATGTTGACGATCCGACTACGTACCAGGAAGCTATGGAGGATGTCGAATCTAGTCTTTGACAAAAGGCTATGAACCGGGGTCTGGAAACTTGTAGACCTACCCTAAGGCATAAAACCTATTGGGTGTAAGTGGGTATACAAGAGGAAGAGAGGTGTGGATTAGAAAGTGGAAACTTTCAGGGCAAGACTTGTAGCAAAGGGCTATACGTAGAAATAAGGAATCGACTATGAAAAAACCTTCTTGTCTGTAGCAATGCTTAAGTCAATCCGCATTCTTTTATCCATTGCGGCTGCTCTCGATTATGAGATATAGCAAATGGATTTCAAGATAGCTTTCTTGAATGGCTCTCTTGAGGAAGATATCTATATGATACAACCAAACAGGTTCACGGCAAAGGGTCAGAAGACAATGTATGCAAGTTGCTCAAATCCATCTATGGATTAAAGCAAGCATCTCGTTCTTGGAATATTAGGTTTGATCAAGCGATCAAAACCTATGGATTCGAACAAAATGTTGATGAACCATGTGTTTATAAACGTATCAAGAATGAGAAAGTGGTTTTCGTTGTACTTTATGTGGATGATATTTTAATTATTGGAAACGATGTGACAACACTATCATCAGTCAAAGTTTGGTTAGCCAAATAGTTTGACATGAAGGACTTTGGAGAAGTTAGTTATGTTCTTGGAATTCAACTCTTTGGAGATAGAAAGAACAAAACAATAGCAATCTCCCAAGCTTTATACATTGATAAAGTACTTGAGAGGTTTTCTGTGAAAGATTCCAAGAAAGGTGCCCAACCTTTCAGAATGGGAATCAAGCTTTCTAGAGATGATTGTCCCAAGACATCGGAGGAAGGGAATACATGAAAGATGTACCTTATACATCTGCGGTAGATAGTCTTACGTATGCTATGTTATGCACTAGGCCTGATATTTGTTTTGCAGTTAGTATGGTAAGTCGATATCAGTCGAATCCGGGACCGAACCATTAGGCTACGATCAAGCATATACTCAAGTATATACGGAGAATTAGGAATTATATGCTAGTGTACTCCGGTCAGGTCCTTGTTCCTATAGGGTACACAGATTCTGATTTTCAATCAGATCAGAATTCGAAGAAATCGACTTCAGGATCTGTCTTTACCCTTGGAGGTGGTGCCGTTGTGTGGAGGAGTGTTAAGCAATCTTGCATTGCTGACTCGACCATGGAAGCCGAGTATGTGGCTGTCAGTGAGGCATCTAAGGAAGCGGTATAGCTCCGTAGGTTCCTTGGTGACCTTGAGATTGTTCCTGGTATGGATAAAGTTATAGTGCTCTACTGTGACAACAGTGCAGAACTAGCTAATACCAAGGATCCTATGCATCATAAGAGGAGTAAGCACATTGATAGAAATATCACATTATCCAAGGATTTGTTGAAAGTGGATATGTGACGGTTTGCAAAATCGCATCAGAGGACAATCTTGTCGACCTGTTCACGAAGACTTTGACGGCCAGAAGATCCGAGGAACATGTCGAAGACATAGGGATGCGCAATATGTCACATTTACTCGCTCAGTGTAAGTGGGAGATTGTTGGAATCTATATGTGCCATAAGGATAGAAAATCAATTATAGGATTTTCTGTAAACATGACATTTTGATATAATAAAAAGAGGTTATTCATGTTTAATAAGTTGTGTCCTATTTACTTTCATTTGTTGATTGTATGATTATTTGAGCAAACATAAAATACTCTTAGGCTGTTGGTAATATATCGGATTACCATATGTATACGGGTATACATAGAAGACGTGATAATTTGATAACAGTCTAAATAAATGGTCCGTAATCGATGGAATAAGATTTGGAGATCTTATTCATGATAAGATTGTAAAGGTTGTCTACTTTCTTGGAGGGATGGTTTGTCTTGACCATCGGACAGGTTCAAGTAAGAAACTTTAATGTATACCAGTATTGAGGTTATGACATTGGACTGGACCTAAGGCGTTAATTGATTCGGTTTAATAATTCTGTTTATAAGAATCAATAACGCTTTGATTATCATCTTGCATTAATCTTAATACTGAAATGAATACTTGAGTTCGCATCCATGACTTAAGCACTTTGATCCACTATAGGTGAGACACTGATAATTGATGATCAATATACTTATGGATGGAGAAATCAAGATTCATAGATACGGAATCCATACCTATCTTAACAATAGTACATGTTATCTACTTAAAGGCATTATTTGGGAATTGAAAGATAATATAACAAGATCTTGACCATCGGTTTACTTTGTGTTCTCTAATGGTTTACCGATTGTATGGCTTTACAATTGGTGGTTCTGTCAATGGAGAATAATGGAACTTTAAGTTAAAATGATTGTAAAGGTAAAATGGAAAAGTCATTAATTCAATCATGGATAACATATGAGGATTAAGCAAGTGATAAATAAATCATGGAAGAAGCACTGTGTTAGAGAGCTTTCGTAATACGGTATGTAACGGGAGTTCAGCTTCAGACTTTTAGTGAAATAGTCCTGAAGTTGATAATTAATTAATAATTAATCGGGATTAATTTTTCACAATTACAGGAGCCTCTTTACATATTTCCATCGGGTTCCTCTACTAGCTCATATAGTTCCACGAAGCGTCTCAGGATTTGTTCCTAATGAGATCGGTAAATTAAATGAGAATTTAATAATGTCTATTAAGCCATGGTACTCTCTAACATGCAATCCCGAAAGGATTGGACATGTGGAATTAATGTAGACAAATAATATGATTTGTCAACATGTGATTGGTTGCAGATAAAATAATTATTTGTTAATTATTTGGTTAATTGAATTTTGGAAATAAGATTGTGTTTGAATTATTGAGTTTTTGAAAACAAAATTTTTCTCTTCTAATTAATGGTGCACGGTTTTTTAGTGGATGGAGGGAAGAAGATTTTGTTTCAAAATTTTTTAAATATATTACAAATATTAAATTATTAATTGATTTAAATAATTGAGCTTGTTTGATAGATTTTCTTTTCTTAAAGAATAGTACACGGTTTTTGGGTGGAAAGGAGATCTAAATATTTCATTTATTTAAATTAATTAATATGGATAATGTTTGTGGAAAATAATTATTCAAATTCAAATAAGAAAATCTTATTTAAACTCAAAGGTTTAAAAGAGTTTGAATCTAGATAGGATTAGGACTTTTTGATTAGTCTAGATTCTTGATTTAAATTTGAACCACCAATCAATCTACACATAATGTGGAGCACGAATTTTTTGAGCATTCTCCAAGAAGAAAACCGTCCATGAGGTTTAAAGAACCTAGCCCGAAATTCGAATGATCCTTTGTTTCAAAAGATTATCCAGAAAAATAATTATTAATTATTTTTCAAGTAGGAGATATTTTTGAAAAAGGATTGGAGTATTATATAAAGGCTAGGGGTTCTTGAAAAAAGTCAACTATCATCATACACTCAAAGAAAGGGGACGGTTTTTTTTTGGGAGAGAGAAAACGTAAAAAAACTAGGTTTTTTTGTGCTTGAGAAAATTCGTCCTTCTTGGGTGTGTGAGAAAAAAGAGAGAAATTTTTATTGAATCAAAACTATGAAGAAGGTTAAGCCGAGTGATATTTTTCATAGAAGGTTAACTGGTTCCTGTTTTGTAGTTTTGAAGAACGAACCCGGATCAAATTCTCAACGAGGTATATCGGGATTGAGAAAGTGGGATCTAGACTTCGGAAGAATTACCGGTAGCTTGGATTCATAGCACGTGTGCCCACACACACTCTGAGACATGGGGACTCGAGAATAGTAGAGAAGAAACACGTTGGTCGACGCTCTAGCAATTTCGGAATCCGAGAAACAAGGTACGTTTGATCATGTATTTAATTTATTATTATATACATCATGAGCTTCTTTTCTGAATCGGCATAAAAATTTTAAAACTTCCGCTGTGCCGTAACTCTAATATCGGAACCATTTTTCTAACAAATGGTGGTACCCGTCCCTTGATAAGTTCAAACTGCCTACCATGCCTCTATACGATGGGACAATTGACCCTGATGACCATCTGTGAAGGTATGACACTTATCTGAATCTCTATGAGGTACTGGGAGAGATTCCTTGTAGGGCCTTTGACTACACTCTTGTCAAATTCAGTAAGGAATTGTTATTCAAAGCTAAAGCCAAACTTTATCAATAGCTGGAATGATCTGAAAAAGGCATTTAGGGACCAAATGGAGTGTAGAAAATCGCAACTCCCAATGAACGCCTCATGTCCATGTACCGGGGCTCCAAAGAAACCTGAAAGAATGGTTGGTCAGGTACAAACAAGGAGGTAGCAATTATCGGGAACTGCTAGGAAGAAGCTTGCCTGCTCGGTGCTATCAGCAGTATGAGTACCGACATCCCTTTCCAGAGCGATCTAGATGCCAAGCCCCTACAAACTTGGAAATAGTTCTTAACAGGGCTACAAAGTTTATCAATGCTAAAGAAGCCCAGATTCTCTGCAACAAGAGGCCCAAGTCTTGTGATCGTGAGAAATAGTGGAGGTGAATCTTCTTACCAGAAGAAGAGGCCAGCCAATAACGGTAGCCGTGAATCTCCTGAAAAAAGATAGAAGTCGGTTAGTCGTTTTAATCGTCCTCAATCCTTCAAGAGGTTCAAAAACTACATGAAACTGAAACATCGGTTATAGAGACATCTACTACAACATCCGACATTGAGATCTTCTACGTCAGCCTCTACCAAAGAAGAAAAAAATCCGGATAGAAAGATCAGTCCAAGTATTGTAATTTCCATGGAGACATCGGGCACCTCACTTCTGAGTGCAAGGACTTGAAGAATGAAATAGAAGATCTTATCATGCGTGGCTATCTAAAAGAATACACGGAAGATCGTAGGAAGGGTTGAAGAGACCACAAGAGAGATAATCGCCAAGACGATAGGCGAGATGACTGAGATCAAAGTGTCGATCACAACGATCGAAATGATGAATCCACTTGTGTGATTTGGGACTATCACTGTAGGTCCATAAATTGGGGAGAGACACTCAGAGGTCCCAAAAGCAATATGCTAGAGAGGCCAAAGAGAACATCCACCTCTCCTTGATGAGTCTACAAGGGAGGCCGCCAAAGGTATCTAGGCAGTCGGCTGCCGAGATCACTTTTTCAGAAGAAGATTCGCTAGGAGTGCACTTTCCTCAAAACGATGCTCTGGTTATTGAGACTGTTATCGGTAATCATATAGTACACCGCATCCTTGTGGACAACGGAAGTTCTGTTGATATCCTGTAGGCATGGTGCCTTTACCAAGATGGGACTCCCACGGGAGCAGATGGGACACCTACAATTCAACTACTGTATGTTTTTACAAATGACTCCATAATCCTGAAGGGTTGATGCAGCTCCTGATTACCATTGGAAACTCACCCTTTCACGATTACTGCTATGTCTAGTTTCCATGCGATTAAGGGCAAGTCTTCGTATAACGCTGTGATAAGGAGACAGACTCTGAGGGCGTGTGAAAGCGGTCACCTCGATCTACCATTAGTCAATGAAGTTCCCAACTACTTACATGGATGTCGTACACAATTTATGCCGAAGAACAGCTACCGGAAACTCTGAGATCAAAAATAGGATGGTGCTGACAAAGCCGCTAGACACAGATCTCGACCGTCGCTAAATGATGAAAAATTGGGTACTGGGCCAGTCGAAGACCTCATAGAAATACAGGTCAATAGCCAAATACCTATACACTAAAATACATATCGAGTCGCAACATCAAAAGGTTATGGAATGGTGAACATCTTAAGTTCTATTATGATAAAAGTCTATTAGGATAGACTATTAGGATGTTTTTCCCTTTCTTAGTAGTTTAGGTACCTTTTTAAGTTCCTTTCCAATTTTATGATTCAGTGTACTGTTATCATTAATAAAAAGTATAGTATTATTCATGCCAAATTTTTTGATAATTTTTCTTGCATATCTTTTTGACCACGAAGCAAAGCTACATAATAATTGTCCACGCCCAGACCAATGTTAGTCCTAGACAGGGGGCAGGTATCAGTACCCTACTACTACGATTAAAAAAAAAACTGAAGCTACAAAATCCTTCAAAAATTCCAACCAAAGTTCCCGAACAATTCCTCAAGGAAAAAACGTGGGAACAGCTATATCAAAAGCCCTCTTAAGGTTACAATGATAACGAATAGCTCGAAATCATTCATTTTTGCAAGAATTAGGGAATTACATGAAGACGGGTACCTAAAGGGCAACCCTAATTATGAAGCTACTACTAACAGGTACCTTTAAGTTGTAACGAACCCCCTTACGTAGGCCGTTACTTTACTTATCTTACATAATTACTTAACTTACTTAACTAGCAGAAATAAGGAATATATATATATTTTTTTTTAAAAACAACTTGAAACTGAACTCGACCATATACCTTCATATAACATATATACGTACTTAATTGAGTATTTCAGTTTTAAACTTATTTTTAGCATATAACAGATTGTACTAAATAATAAATACCACATATTTGATTACAAAACGTGTAGCGGTCTCCATCCCAAAGTTTCACAGTTAGCCCTGCCATACCCCACCCTCTTGCATCAAGTATTGCCAATAGGATGCTTACCTACAGCATAAACATAAGTCATGAGCTTTCACCCAACAAGTACAACTATTAACCCGCAAAACAATTCGTAATAAAACAATACATGTACCAATTATGCTTCATTATGCTTTCTTAGGTTAGCATATATTTTGGGCCCTTACATAACATAAGTGTATGTACCGTGGCGCGCAGCCATAGAGTGGTTGGGACGGCCAGCCCAATCCAACCCAAACCATGGACCAAACCTGTCCTAGTGCAGGTCGGTACGACACGAGAAAACTTGCTTAACATCAATCTTGAAAACATTTTCTTGAAAACAGTTTCTTACTTGGAACTTCATCTATTCTTACCATATAAATTATCATTAGTGAGCATGCTTCATGATGCCACAAAATAAAACATAAATCATATACATCACATACATAAATGGATGAGCTTTGAAAACATGCAAGTAGTAAAAGCAATTTGCCTATGCTCTAGGCGGAGTTGTACGTACATGTTATGCTACGTCCTGGGTTTGTTGCTCCAACAGGTTGCAACAACATGTTACTTTCCTGTTTCCAAAAAGGACGTAAGATAATGATCATCCTATCTTACCATAAATCATTATATTGAATGCTGGTATCCTAACCAACATTTATCAGTAACCCTAGTAACATGTCCCTCACCTACTACAACGATATCTTATTTGATACTAAATGTAAACCCTAGGGCACATGACCCAATTACAATCAAACAGTATCTTGTTTGATTACTTAATGCAACCTTGGGTTACAATGCCTTAATTATACTTAAATAGTATTTTATTAGGTTACTATTAGTAACCCTGGGTATAAGCTCAATCATATTTAGATTAATACCCTATTAGGTTACTAAGGCCCAATTAATTTAAAAGTAACACCCTATTAGGTTACTATTAGTAACCATGGGTTTTAGGCCCCAACCCAATAGCTTGGTATCCTATCCGGTTACTAATGGTCATCATTTTATTACTTTGTTTTCAAAATAATTTTTCTCTTTTCTAACAAGACTTTGTCTAATTTCTTTTAAAAGTCTTTTGTAAAACTTTAATCCCTTAAAACCGTCTTTTTATAAAACTGTAACTTTTAAAAAAAACTGTCAAATTACTAAAAGCAATCTTTGAAAACAGTACATAATTTTAGTTATCAGTGCATGTGCAGGAATTGCATGTTCATGCACTGTTTTGAAAATCCTGTGTAGGAATTTTCTATTTCCCGCTCAGTTTTTAAAATTCAGTTTTATCTTAAAATGTGTTTGAATTTGAAAAAATTTTCCTCATGAAAGTTGTAGATCTCAATGATTCCTACAACTTTCTCTTTTTCTTAAATCTTAATTCTGCCTTTAACCTATCCTTTTCCTTGTGATGAAACTACCTGGTCGTGCACAGGGTTTTGGGCAGGACCAGGTTCCGATTTTTATAAAAACGGAAAGCCTTTGGAGCTTATTTTCAAAATTTATTCATGTTACCCCCTAGGGTTTTCAAGTTTCTACAACTTTGTAGTTTTGACCTTTTCAAATTCAGCTTCGAAAGGTCTCACAATTCCATTTTCAGATTGCTGTCCAGTTTAATCCGAAACTGGCATTTTTCAACTTTGGTTGATTTTTACGTAAAATTACGCACACCCTACCTTAAATGGTTGAAAACCGTGAGCCTACGACAAACATGTAGCACGTTACGTATGGTTTCCATCATCATGCATTGGTTTTCCATACTTACAAACCAAATGGTAGCCTTTACCAAATTAGGGTTTTGGGTTTCATTTTTAACCCTTTATCATCATACATCATCATTATCATTCATACAATACATCTTCTTGAGTATGTGGGGACATAATACAAACACATAATAGGCATTCACACATACCACATAATTTCTAACACATAGTATCACAAACATGCACCCAAATTATAAATCAAGACCACTAACCCTAATCAAGCACATATCAAGCAATCTAGCTATTTCATGAAAAATAAAAGGGAGCTTATTCTCTTACATACCAACATGAAATACACTTACATCTTTAATCAAAACTTAATAGAATTACTTAGGGGGATTGAGAGGGTTACCTCTAGGTCATGAAGAGTGGATCTCCCCCTTTAGATTGAGAGAATTTCTTCCTCACTTCACTCACACACAAATCCGGCCACTTTTTTTTTTTTTTCTTCTTTGGCTTCGGTTCCTTAGGGGTTTCACTAAATGGTCACAAACTCATTCCCACCTCACCTAGAGTTATTTTTAGAATATTAATTTCTTTTCTAGAATTATTTTTATTTCTAAAATTACATATTGGTCCCCAAAAGCAAATATTTGGTCATTGCTCCCTTGAGGTGGCCCGCCATGAGGGTTTCCTTGTAGGCCAAGTAATCTCTCCATGATCATCCATTTAATTCTTTCTAAATTTTTCAAAAATCCAATAAATTCACATATTTATCCATGATGAGGTGTCCTCCCATTAGGGCTCCGTTTGGCTTTCCTCCTAATATGCAGTCCATTTTCATACTAATGCCGATATTACAAATGCTGTTTTCAACTAATAACAATACAGTTATACTGAATTGCAGTCTATAATTTATCTGCACTTAACTGGATTGCGTGTAGGTTTTTCTTAGGACTTAAAGCTATTTAGTCCTTATTGCTCTATATATTGTGCTTGATTTTTCTAAAGTGGTCATGTACCTTATCTCGCTTCTTTCAGCCGTAATGACGGTTTTTCGTAGTATATTTCCATACTGCTATTATACTACAATACGTCTTAATCATATCTTAGGTCCTCATGGTCAAACGTTGACTGGAATAAACTCATAACCCTGATTCTGATAAATCAGATCAAGCATTTCATATAAACATTACATAGTACAAACTTTGATTCCTTAAAAATAAATCGTAAATTTGTAAAAGGTTGGTTATTACATAAGTTATTCAACACAGAAAAATTTCGAAGCAAAGAGGCTATGGGATACTAAACAAGCTACTTTGACACTCAATATGGGTACTAGAAGATACCCAACATGAAAGCTACTCTGACCCTCAAGCCGGGTATCGAAGGGTCATCCAACTATAAGTTTTCGAAACAATTCCCTCTTAAGGGAAGAACAAGAAGCCAGATACCCTACGGTCATCAAAACACGACAAGATTCTACTAACTCTTTGAACAATTCTTTCTTAAGGGAAGAGCGAGAAGATAGATGACAGGTGCCAACAGGCCACCCAACGACACATGATTCTTAGAACAATTCCCTCTTAAGGGAAGAACGAGAAGATGAATTACGGATATCGAGAAGTTCCCCAAGACAAGAAATTCTACTAAAGTTTCTCGAACAATTCTAAGGGAAGAATAAGAGGCGGGGGCCGGAAAGTGCCTCAACACTGTTAGATTTACTAAGTCTTCAAAGGATTCCTTCTTAAAGGAAGAAGAACAAGAAGACGAGTGCCAAAGGTTACATTATAGAACCGTGAGGTACGTCATGTACAAGGGATTACTTTGCAAACAAGGTTATATGACACCACTTCTTAGGTGCTTGGATAAACAGGTGGCCGAGCATGTGCGAAAGGACGTTTATGAGGAGGGGTGAGGAAACCATACCGGGGTCAATCTTTGGCACACAAAGTCCTTTGTGACAAGGTTATTATTGGCCCACCATGAGGCAGGATACCATTATATTCACGCAAAAAGTGTGATAAATGCCAGAGGTTAACTATGATTCCCATAGCACCTCTAGAGAACCTGACAGCCGTGATGAGCCCCTGGTTCTTCGCCAAGTGGGGCATTGACCTTTTCGGCCCCTTACATACGTTTCCTCATGGATACAAGTTTTCTATCATCGCTGTTGATTACTATACCAAGTGGGTTGAAGCTACTTTGACACTTGATATTAAACAAGCTACTTCGACACTCGGGATATTAAAACTAGTGATAACTCTATGAAATAGAGTTATTTACCATGCTTTTAGGCCTGATATTGTTGATGTCTCAAGGTAAAGTGCCTCAGTTTTAGTATTTTACATGATATTAGGAAGTTTATCTTCTCTTGAAAAAGGTTGATAAAATTGTGGAGAATTCTTGTCCTACTCATGAACTCAGTCTTCATGTTTAATACAAATGTTAACTCTGTGCTTTGCCATCAAGGAGGTCCAAGTGAAGAGTAAGTGAAGGCGAGCTGGAAAAGTGGAAGCAATGAAATGGAAAACGTGCCCGTTTAGTCATTTTGCCCTCCAAACAGGATTCGCAATGTGGCCAAGGTTCAACCTCATACAAGTCAAGGTATTCCTCCTTTACCATCCTTTGAATTCTGTTAAGGCTTATGTGACCAAGTTGTAAATGCCAAATATATGATTGTTAGAGTGAGAAGACTTATGTCTTTTAGAGTTCTTTTTCAATTCTGTATCAAGCAGTGAGGCATCTTAGGTTTAATAAAATAAAGATTCATGAATCCATCCATTACAGGTAAGAGAATTGTTTTTCCTAATAACAACTTTATTATTAAAAGAAACTGAATAAGAATCTTTAATCAAACAAGCTACCGAAATTAGGTTCCTCTTGAAACTAGGAACATAAAAACAATGTCTCAAAACAATAAATCTAAATTCATCAAAATAAGATGCACTTCTCCCACTGCTTCAGCTCGCAACCAACGTCCCATCGCCGGTTCTTAACATGAAGTCCTCCTCATGCAGACTTCTCGTTACCTTGAACCCCTGCAGAGAAATACAAACATGGTTAGTAGCTCCGAGATCTATAACCCAATAGTCTTTAGATTCTTCCACTAAACAACCCTCAAGATACAGGACATTGAAATTACCTTTTTGCTTTTGCATAGACAGGTATCTCGGCAATCCTTCTTGAAATGTCCTTTCTTCCCATAATGAAGCACTTAGCCTTTTTGGGATCCACCTTTCGCTTCTTAGTCTTTTTAGACTTCTTAGAAGCAGGTGTATTCACCGCAGGCTTGTTCCCCTTGTTATTCCCCTTCTCCTTCTTCTTTTTGGGATTAGGAGCAGGCGAACTAGGTTCAGCCAAATTTGCCTTAGCCTTAGATCCAGAACCCTTAAAAATGTTCTCAAATGCTTGCAACTCTTTCATCAATTCCGTTAAAGACATCTCCTTCCTGTTAAGGTTGTTAGGGATGCCTGAAACAAATTGAAATTCTTGGATAAGTTTGGAAAACCATGACCAATTGAGTTGCAGCATCGATCTCAGTCCCATTTGCCCGAGCCTCAGACAAATAAGCCATGACTGTCATCATGTGCTCCTTGATGGAGTTCCAATCTTTTGTCTGCAATTCATGAGACCTTTGATAGCATCGGTCTTAGCCTGGATAGTTTGTTCACTAAATATTTCCTCCAGGTTATCCATGATCTGCCTAGCAGTTTGATGTTCCTCATGCTGTTTCTGGAGCACGTTAGTACATGCTCGCCCGAATATAGCACATGGCACCTTAGGTTGGAATTATCCCAGCGCTCAAGCGCTATAAAATCCTTATCAGGAGCATCGATCGCAGGCGTAGGTGGTCGAGGTTGGGTTAGGATAAAACTGTGTTTCTCAAAATTTAGGACGATAAGCAAGTTCCTTTTCCAGTCATTGAAATTCTCGCAAGTTAATTTGTTTTGCATAAGTATCACAGATAAAGGGCTTGACATTTTGATCTATAATAAGAAAACATGTAATAAGTAGAGCAAACATCCTTTTTGTTTATAAAATTTGGTTCTGTAATGAAACAAAATGATATATATGCAATCTAAATGTTTATGTGTAAAACCCTTAAAACACATACCTTACAATGATAATTCCTAGCTTCTGCTTTCCAAGCTACCGAAGGGTAGTCATTAGAGAACTAGCCAAGAACACGGATCCCTTCCGATTAATACATATTCATCCATGGAGCAAACTCCATTAAATATATATTAACTATCGTTTATTTGGCCACTACTTTACATAACAGAGCCTCGAGGGAGGGTTAATAAATAAAGTAGCATGAGTGTGTAACCATCGTTTCTAATTTTGAATCCATATTTTACATCCGCCACCGAGGGTGATCTAAACATAAATATGCCCAAAATTGTTATCCTTTCGGAAATCCAAATCAGTGTGCGCTCTAGGTAAGATACCTATCTAAGGGAATTCCCGGGTCAAAACCGAGTAGTAGGCACTACCATGCGTAACTATTGGACAACGATGGAGGCCGTAGATTTTAGTGTGTAAAACCTTCTCCCACTCAATCTTTTAAATTCGGGTTTTTGTTTTTCATGCATAAACAATAATTATTGAGTGGCACTCCTTAGTCTATATGACATGTTATCAATACATCACGAAATAATATAACAATTCATCTAGCAACACATCATCCATGGTTTGCAAAATATGTAAATAGCCGTGGATCATGATTCCATCCTAGAAAAAAGAAATTGTCAAATTTACAAAAATTAAAACGAAACATATATTGGCCTTCATTTGGAGATCCATGCCTTTGTATCCTTCTTCAATGGATCTGCCTTCTCCAATGGTACATATTTTTAAAATGAAAATTGAAATTGTAAATGGTCAAAAAGATTATATGTGATGTTAATGTAATCAAAATTACAAAATATCAAAATTTAAATAAAAATCGGTTATTAAATTTTAAAATTCAAAAATTTAAAATTTTAAATTTTCAAATTTAAATCACAAAATTTTAAAATTCTAATAAAATCCATTAAATTTAAATTTAAATTTTCAATTTTGATTTCCAAATTATCAAGATCAACATATCATTGGAAAATTAAATTTTCAAAAAAGATTCTGTGAGTTTTTTTTATTGTTTATTAAAAAAACATTTTTTGTTAATTGAAAAATTCAAAAAAAATAAAAAAATCACATTCTTTGAAAAATTCCATACATTCGTTCATCTTCAATCTCCTCGAATCCATTGTAGCCCGATTTTACAAAACAATTCCTACGCCGTCCTTCCAGCTTACAAAAATTCTAGGAATTGAAAGAATGACCTAGCGGTGATAATAGACCGCATCTATTACACTTGAGAAACCTAGATACAAATTCTAAACCTCTATGAAATCATGACCGGCAAAATTGAACAAGCATCTTATATTATAAAAATAATATAAAGCATTCATTCATCCATACATCCATTCATAATATATTTAATATACTCAAAATAAAACCTAGAGTGCAAACTCTCTAAAATATTTCATTAATGCATAGAGAGAAATTTTTTTGATTAAATAATTTATGTTATATACATGATCATGAGTTGGCTCTGATACCAATTGTTGGAAAAATCGGATCCGATATCAAAGTTTAAAGCGCAGCGAAAGTTTTAAAAATTTTATGCCGATTCGGAAAAGAAGCTCATGATGCATATAATAATAAATTAAATTCATGATCAAGCGTACCTTAATTCTTGGATTCCGAATTGCTAGAGCGTTTAACCAACATGTCTTCTCTACTATTCTCGAGTTCTACGTCCCAGAGTGTGTGTGGGCACACGTTCTACGAATTCAAGCGACCGGTAATGCTTTCGAAGTCTAAATCCTTCCTTCTCAATTCCGATGTTCTCGTTGAGAATATGATCTAGCTTCTTTCTTCAAAACTACAAAAACAGGAACCGGTTAACCTCCTATGAAAATTATCATTCGGTTTAACCTTCCTCACAGTTTTGATTCAATGAAAATTTCTCTATTTTTCTCCACACCCAAGAAGGACAAATTTTTCAAGCCCGAAAAACTTAGTTTTTGTTTTTCTCTCTCCCAAAAAAATGTCCACCTATTGTGTATGATGATAGTTGGTTTTTTTAAGAACCCCTAGCCTTTATATAATACTTCAATCATTTTTCAAAACTATCTCCTACTTGAAAATTTTAATTATTTTTCTGGATAATCTTTTGAACCAAATGATCATTCAAATTTCGGGCTAGGTTCTTAAACCTTATGGACGGTTTTTTGCTTGAAGAATCTTCAAAAAAATCCTGCTCCCTCTTATGTGATATTGATTGTGGTTCAAATTTAAATCAAGAATCTAGACTAATCAAAACGTCATAATCCTATCTTGATTCAAACTCCTTTTAAACCTTTGAATTTAAATAAGATTTTTCTTATTTGAATTTAAATAAATATTTTTCACAACATTATCCATATTTAATTAATTTAAATAAATGGAATATTTTAGATTTCTTTTCTACCAAAAAAATGTACATCATTCTTTAAGAAAGAAAATCTATCAAATAAGCTCCATTATTTAAATCAGTTAATAACTTAATGTTTGTAATATATTTAAACAATTTTGAAACAAAATATTCTTCCCTCCAACCACTAAAATTGTGCCCCATAGATTAGGAGAGAAAAATTTTATTTTTCAAAAACCAAATAATTCAAACATAATCTTTTTTCCAAAATTCAATTAACCAAAATAATTACAAATAATTATTTTATTTGCAACCAATCATATGTTGACAAATTACATTATTTGTCTACATTAATTTCACATGTCCAATCCTTTCGAGATTGCATGTTAGAAAGTACCATGTCTTAATAAACATTATTAAATTCTCATTTAATTTTACCGATCCCATTAGGAACAAATCCCGAGATGCTTCGTGGAACTATATGAGCTAGTAGAGGGACCTGATGGAAATATGTAAAGAAGCTCATATAATTGTGAAAAATTAATCCCGGATTAATTATTTATCAATTATCAGCTTCAGGACTATTCCACTAAAAGTCTGAAGCGGAACTCCCGTTTACATACCGTATTACGAAAGCTCTCTAACGCAGTGCTTCTTCCATGATTTATTCATTGCTTGCTTAATCCCCATATGTTATCCATGATTGAATTAAGGACTTTTTCCGTTTTATATTTTCATTCATTTTAACTTAAAGTTCCATTATTCTCCATTAAAGAACCACCAATTGTAAAGCCATACAATCGGTAAACAATCAGAGAACACAGAGTTAACCGATAACCAAGATCTTGTTATATTATCTTTCAATTCCCGAATAATACCTTTAAGTAGATAACATGTACTATTGTTAAGATAGTTATGGATTCCGTATCTATGAATCTTGATTTCTCCATCCATAAGTCATACACCCAAAACACAAGTATATTGTTCATCAATTATCAGTGTCTCACCTATAGTGGATCAAAGTGCATAAGTCATGGATGCCAACTTAAGTATTCATTTCATGATTAAGATTAATGCAGGATGATAATCAAAGCGTCATTGATTCTTATAAATGGAATTATTAAATCGAATCAATTAACACCTTAGGTCCAATCCAATGTCATACATCAATACTGGTATACATTAAAGTTTCTACTCGAAACCTATTCGATGGTCAAGACAAATCATCCCTCCAAGGAAGTAGACAACCTTTACAATCTTATCATGAACAAGATCCCCAAATCTTATTTCATCGATTGCAGACCATTTATTTAAACTGTTATCAAATTACCACGTCTTCTATGTATACCCCGTATACATATGGTATTCCGATATATTACCAACAGCCTAGGAGTATTTTATGTTTGCTCAAAATAATTATACAATCAACAAATGAAAGTAAATAGGATACAACTTATTAAACATGAATAACCTCTTTTTAATAATATCAAAATGTCATATTTACAGAAAATCTCTATAATTGATTTTCTATCCTTATGGCACTTATAGATCCCAACACATTATGGTTTTAATTCTTGGACTTAGTGAAGAGAAAAATCCGAAACACCTCCCACAAGGTGTAGGCGTTTTTTCTGCTAAGGGTAGAATAAGAATTTTATTTCATTTAATTAATTGGATGAATATTTAGTTTGGATAAATATTTATTTGAGGATAAGATTTGAAATTTGAATTAATTATATTTATCTTTTATGATAAATATTAGATTAATTTAAATTAAGAGATATGGATAAATTAATTATTTGGATAACTAATTTCAATATCTAGATAATCTTATTTAAATAGATATTTTAAATTAAATATGGTAATTATCTTATTTGGATTTGCAATTGAAACAAAATCTTATCCTAGTCTACCTTGTATAAGCGTTTCTTATGAGGATAATGGAAGGAAAATATTTTCTTTTTATTGATTTTATTTGGATAATTATTACATCATTATTTAATTCCAATAAAGTTGCCATGATTTTATTTTGAATTTAAATTTGAGTTATGGAACATTATCCATATAGATAAAATCATAAAATAATTGGAGATAAAATTTTGCATCAAATTTTGAATCTCCTAGACCTATTGTGGGTGATTTTTCTGTCCTGGGCAAGAGAAAAAACGCTAATTAGGAAAGGAGGAGAGATAAAAATCTCTTTCAAGATTCCTATTTGAATTCAAATTCCACCCAGTCCATTCACTATAAATAAGATCATATGGGCTCCTATTTTATTTAGATCACATACTCTAAGGTGAGCGAGCTTATTATTATTCTCCCATTATAGTAATAATAAGCTGCAAGAGTTCTAGGTGGTTGGAAAGAGAAAGCCGCGCACGAATACCGATTGAGAGACCGAGTGCCCACACACTCTACTGTCTGAGAATTGGAGAATAGTAAAGAAAGCTAGTTGGTTGAACTCTCTTTGATCACGTCCTCCTGCATTCTTGTTGTCTTCTCTTAAGGTATGTAGATGTAGAATAATTTATTGTATATGACAACTTGGGTTAGTATGATCTTAAGAAAAATTTAAATTCCACTGCGTAAATTACCCCTTTTTCTTACAGTGATAGTTCTCAAGGATCCCCATCACTGGGATTTATTAGGTGAGTTTTATCCTTCAACATTTACGAAAATAGTCGTTTGTCATTTTTCAAATCTGGTCAATCAATGATTGACTATGAAAATTGGTGATTGACTATAAAATGTACTGATTTATGTTTATGGTTAATCAATGATTGACCCTAAGTCGATTACTAATTAATTATTACGTGGTCAATCACTAATTGACCATTTAAAAAAATTGTTTAACCATTTTAGAAAAATGGGCCTTTTAACTAATTTTTGAAATCTTCAACCATTAATTATAAAACTTCTAATAAAAGGCTATTTCACTATAAATCAATTGCACTACTTGTCCCCAAGCCCCAGTTGCTGTTATAAGATAATAAAAAAAGGCTCTCTCTCTCTCTCTCTCTTTATTGCAAGCATAGTCTAACAGTAATACTACATCTAACTCTACCAAAAGGTGTAGAGTTTGAATTCGCCCTCCTCCAGGTTCAAAAAGGAAGGCTTTCTTAAATATTTTTTAAAGGTAAATTACATTGAAGAGATCAAAATGATCGAATCATAAGATCACTAATATCGACGTGAATGAACCCAAAATACAAGATGATTTAACTCTCATATAAACAGGATCTATCAGTAAATTCTGATGGCTTTGATCAAAGGAAAATACGTGTATCGAGTTTTGACCGTGGAAAACTAAAAGGATACACCAAATTTCGAGTACATATAAGACTCTTTCAACATCTCTTCCATCAATGGAAGCTTCTGATTGATTGAGAGCCAAAAAACCTTGTAGCACTATGCCCACCCCTACTCCGTATAGAGCCAAATCTATTGGAATAAAAATAAATAAAAATAAAAAATACTACCAAAACGTGAATCTAGTTAACAAACATGCCATGACACAAACCAAGTGGACAAAAGACAAACTCCAATACTAAGGACAAAACAACTAATCAAGGTGAAACTCATTGTTATTACACTACAAACAACACGCAAATATAAAAGAGAAACCTCAAAGACCGCCACCAAAAGTCTATAGCAAAGGTATAACCAGCGAAACAACTGTTGGGAGAAGCATCCGATTTGAGAGACGGGACAAGGCTAAAGAAGTGCCGCCAAACAACGGTCCATGCACCATACACGGCACGTCCACTGATGCCGCTATCCGACACCACCATAGCTAAAAGAAGCCCACCACCACACAGAGCAAAACCTTGAATGAGCACAACCACCCCACGATGGACACGCTAGAACAGCCCAAACATTCAGCCTCCATCCTCCTCCCCAAGTTTGATTCGCCCCAATGAAACCACCACTCCGTACAATGCCCATCATTGAATAATTCCTACCCCAAGACGAGTTATGTGGCCTAGTTTCATAGCTGGGAGCTTGACGATGCACCTAGAGACGGTCCTAGAGCTCCGGCCAACATTTACTTCGAACTGAGTTTTCTAGAAAATATAGATAGATACGTGCAATTTTGATAATCAATTATACAAGACTCTGTTTGTTTATTATCTTATTTATGTCATATTCTATTATTTTTATATACTACTTATTTTGATGTAATTTCTATTAGATTTATTAACATACGTGCACTACATATAAGAATACCTTATCATAAAATTTTTGAGAAATAAACATATTCACTTTCTTAACGTCATTATTATTTTCTGTCTTTTTTCAAAAAGTGAAATCATTTTCTACACTTCCTGTTCCTATTGAAGAAATGAAAGTAAAAAAGTTGATAACTTTTGCCATAAAATAAAACAAATTATCGAACATTTTGACATCTTTATTTATTTGTTAAGTAAAGTATGTTTTGTATAGCTTTCATCTTGACAATTATTATTTCTTTTTACTTTTGAAGGAGGTCTAATCATAATTTACTCTCTTTTTTTTTAATTAAAAAATATAATACTTCTTTAAGTCGAAAGTTAATCAATATATATTTATAAGATACAAAAAAAAAAAAAAAAAAAAAGTCCAGAAATTTCAACCTCTTTACAATCAATTTAAGAAATACTAGGATTACAAAAAAGAAAAAAAATATATATATATATATATAATAATCCATAAAAACTAGGATAATTAAAAAAAAAAAACCGTTTCACTAACTTTTGTGTTTATGTATTTGAAAATAAGACTCGTCCAGGAAAAAAAAGAAAAAAGAAAACAATTCATAACAAATTATAAAACAAAAAATTAAAGTTATTACGATTGAATAACAAAGACAAGTTTGATTTTATTCTATAGAATTCAATGAATTTTGACACATCTATTTTTCAATGATCAAGCTAATATTTGTTCATTGTGTTTGTCATTGGCTTTTATGTTTTTCTCCTGTTACACAAATAACAAATTAAAAGTATTTTTGGTATGTGCCAGTAAAATTTTTTTTATAACAAGTTTTTGGTGCATATGATTAAGATATAATTTTAGTATGTTTCTAAAATGATATTACCAGTAGTTCATAGCTTTAAGGTATCATTGACATCCATCAAACTTGTGTATTGTTTGATTCTATTTAACATTTTTTTTTTTGAACTTCTATTTAATATGATTTTGATTTTCCCTTAAAAAATAATTTTAATTTAATTAGACATCTAGGGCAGGATGTGCCTAGGGTTTTGACCCATGGGTCGGACTGGCCGTGGAGTATTTTTATACTTTATGGTATCTCTTAAAAAACACATTTTTAGATTATTGTCCTAACTATAGTTACTTTTTTTTTTTTTAATCTTAAAAATCCAAGTAAGTATTAAAAGGTGGAAAAAAACTGTCTATTTGGCCATAACTTTCTCTATTTTTTTTTAAATTGTAAGTAATATATTTACGAAACTAAAAAAGTAAATAATGATATTTTAAAATATTAAAAGTAAATAATTAAAAATTAAAAATTTACTAGGTAAATAGATTATTTACTTCTAATATTTTTACGAAACAAGATTTTAAAATATTAAAACTAAATAGTAGAAAGTTAAAAATTTACTAGGTAAACAGATTATTTACTTCTAATAAATAGATAATTTATCTAATAAATTTCCTATTTACTCCAAATATCCTATTTACTTCTTGCTCTCTAAATTATTTCACATTTAAGTTAGGGACAATTTGAGGAATGCCCCAAAAAGAAAATAGCTTTAGGATCTTTGTCCGCTTTCAAGACAAGTTAAAGGTCAACCTAATGTACATTTTCAAGATACACCCAACCAACCATAAAGGTATTCTACTGGAATAACATAAGGTAATCTACCATAGTACCAAAACATATTATGATACAATACTAATAGAAAAAATTACCTAAATTACCACATTTTTATCATCTATTGACCAACATGGCAAGAATTCCCCATTTTTGACTAACATGACATAAATTTTAGTTAATTTAAGTTTAAATTTGTGTCATATTAGTCTAGTGTTAACTAATTGTGTCATGTTGGTACAATGGTCTTTAAATTTGTGTCACTCAGATTTTTTCTCCATACTAAAAAGTATTATGTGATAGTCTTCGACCGCAGGTTGCCGATCGCTAGAGAGTATTCTGGTAGAATACCAAAAGTAGAATATCATAATACTTTTTGGTATTCAACATGATCTCCAGTCACGGGTAATGGTCTCCAGTTACAAGAGTATTCTGGTAGACTACTTTTTGATATTCTATCAAAATACTTTTGGTATTCTATTGATTTACTTAATATATTCTATTAGAATATCATATTCTTTTTAAATATATTTTTTTATCTATTAGATTTTTTACATCAAATTATTTTAAAATATTAGTCTACCAAATTGTCTTTTTATTTTTTTAAAATAACTATTTTTCTAATTTATTAATAAAAAATCACAAAACTCATAATTAAAAATAAACATAAAATAAGGAAAAAAAAAACAGCTCCTCTCACTACAGCCGAAGAGAGGAGAACACATCGGCAGAGGAGATTGCAAAATGCCGATCCCGAGGGTGCCATGAATCTTCCAAACTTCAGCGAGTAAACAATAGTGATAAGCTTCATCGTGAGCCCCGCAGTGCTTTGGATCTCCGATTTGCCATTGTGGCAGTGTTTGAGATCGCGAGATGCCACTTGCAAAGTCTAAATCTCCAACATGGGATTGCAAGCACTACTACAAAAAGGGGATTCCACGACGGTTAAAAACCGTCGTGGTATAAATTCCACGACGGTTTTCGAACCGTTGTGGAATCCAGAGTCGTGGAATCTTTTGAGATTCCACGACAGTTTTTTAACCGTCGTGTAATATGGAAAAATAGAAGAATAAGGCTGATTTTAAGACCATACCATGACGATCCCAAATAAAACCCGTCGTGGTAGCCCGGGCTACCACGACGGTCCCACAATAAATCACAGACACAATAAACCACAATAAAAGACCGTCGTGGAAGCGCCGCTTCCACGACGGTTTTAAAAGACCGTCGTGGAAGCAGGCCTTTCCACGACGGTTTTCGTAAAAAAATTTTCCGCTCCGTGTTTTTGTGAATTTTACACGACGGTTTTTAAGAAACGGTCGTTAATGTACCGTCGTGGAATCCCATATTTGTAGTAGTGAAAGGAGATTGTGATCAGCTTGTGAACCTCGGGTCTTGTAGGCCGGTGTCGTTGTAGAGGGACTGGGATGGTGACGATTGAGATGAGAGAAGAGAGTGGGAAGGAGGGAGGAGGGAGAGATGACAGATGAGATAGAGAAGGGCGGAGGGAGGAGAGGGAGAGGGGTGGATGAAGGGAGAGAGGCGGATGAAGAGAGAGGAGATAGTGAGAGAGATTAGAGGAAGAGAGAGAAACATAGAGTGGGAGAAACGTTGAAAGTAGGGTTTAAGGGTAGATTGATATTTTTATTTGTTCGATCAAAACAAAAATTGCTCAACACCGTAAAAATTCAGACTAGTTTTAAGTGGGGTAAAAAATCCTAAACATTGTATATTAAAAGACTATTTCAGTAATTCGGATCCATTTTGGCCATATTTGATCCATCGGGATATATGGTTTGGCAATATCTCTTTTTACCACCGATGGACCGGCCCGCTTTCTTATGTATCCAGAATTTTCTTCAGGCTCACATGTGACAGACCGGACGGCTCATATTTGCAAACCTTTTTCTTCTTATTATTTTTCTTATCTTATTCATGAATGTGAAATCATCTTCTTGTCTTCCCACGTTGACTTTTCAAAACCACACTCTCATACCCCAAGAGAAGAGAGCAGAGCACCAAATGAATCATTCCTTTGCCCCCCCCAAAAAAAAAAAAAAAAAAAAAAAAAAAAAGAGAAAAATTTCACAAGTGAGATGCCAACCCCAATCACAAATTTGGGATCATAAATATTTAAAAAAAAAAAAGAAGAAGAAGAGATCCTAGATGCCCTTGCATCAGTAAACCCACCTGTGATCAAAGGGCTTAATATAAAATGATAAATGTCCTTAAACAAAGGATGCTGTGAAAAACTAAAGAATAAATTAATGCTTGGGCCCCCACAGAAAGGACATCACAATAATTCTCTCCATAGTTGATTAGTCTCCCACTCCATGGCTCCCATGGTGGCTTAGAATTTAGATTGTGACTTCCACTCTCCAGAGTCCAGAATCAGTGGACCAGCACCCAAAACCCAAACACTCAAAAAAAAATAAAAAATAAAAAATAAAAAATAAAACCCACTCTTTTTATGGTTTTATATTTCATGAAAAAATGATTATGATAACATTCTATATTATTAGGATATAAAAATGAATGGTCACATCATAAAAGAATCGTATTAAAATGAGAAAAATCGAGTTTTTTACTATAAAAATAGAGTTTGGACAATAAGAATTATATCTTACTAATTTTATAACAAAATATATAAAACTAATAGAAATGATGTGAGGTTTTGTTTGGTATTAAAATTTAATATAATTAAATTATATTTTTTCATATCAGTTTTTGTCTTTTTCTGAAAGTCAATAAAATTTAAAATTAGTTTTTGAAAGTTAACAAATTCTAACTTTAAAATATCATCCCCTATCGACGAACTAAATACAAGCTAAACATAATGTTTAGAATAAAGTCCTATAGTTAACACAATCTAATAGAAATCTAATGATTGAATACTATGATATTAAGAGGGTGTTTGATTGGTTTAACCCAATCAAACAACTCCAACTATTATTTTTTAAAATTTTTTAATTTCAAAAAATATATTTAATTTTACTATTAACATCTCAGAATTCCAACTTAAATTAATAAATTTTAAAAGTTCATAATTTTACTACTTTAAGTAGAAATAAGATGATTTTTTTAAATTTTATATAAAATTTCAACATAAACAAAATAAAATCTATATTAATTTTTTAATATATTTTAAATTTTTATTTTTTTAAACTCCAGGCACATTTTTTGAAAAACTCAACTCAAATATAATTTTTCAACGTGAGTGGACAAATTAAATGGACTCTAAATTTGAGTTTTTCTTTATACACCCTAACATAAACTTTTTTTGAAATTTAAAATTACATTCTTTTGTATACACACAAACCACACTTTACTTTCAGTGCAGTCACTTCACGCTCACCCACTAACTCAACATAAAAAAAAAATTTAAAAAAAGAAAAAAAAAGTATAGCTAATTATTACAAGCAGATCACACATTCATTCCTGCTTCGTACCTCCATTTTTTTTTTCTCCTCCTCTACACAACAAAATAAACCCAACAACAAGCCCCAAAACCAAGATAATAATATCAGATCCTCCATTTTTGTTTCTTTTCAAAGACAAGAAAAGAAAAGAAAAGAAAATGGAGGTTAACAAGCAACAGAAGAAGAAAAAATGGTTCCTACCCTTGACTCTCTCTCTCCTCTTTTCCACTCTCCTTGTGTTCATCTTCATCTTCACTTCATCAACCTCATTTTCTCCCCATTTCTACAAGACCCAAGTGAGGAAAAGAAGAACACTGAGTTTCTTCCACGTTTTGTTGAGTCCAAGCTTAGAGTTTCCTCAGTGTCGACCGACCCAATTCCCAGATTGGCTTACCTGATCTCGGGCTCCATGGGAGATGGGCAGAGCTTGAAGAGGACTCTGAAGGCTCTGTACCATCCCAGGAACCAGTATGTTGTTCACCTGGACTTGGAGGCCTCGGCGGAGGAGAGATTAGAGTGGCTGATTTTGTGAGAAATGAGGCTGTTTTTGGGAAAGTGGGTAATGTTAGGATGATTGTGAGGGCTAATTTGGTGACTTATAGAGGGCCCACAATGGTCTCCAACACCCTCCATGCTGCTTCCATTTTGTTAAAGGAAGGTGGAGATTGGGACTGGTTTATTAATCTCAGTGCTCGGATTATCCTTTGGTCACCCAGGATGGTAAGGATTGAGGAATTTTCACTAGCTAAATCTTGTTTATTTTGTTGTTTTAGTCTTGTTAATTTGTTTTTTTTTTTTGTTAAATTTCAAACTTCCAAAAGATTGTTGTGTTTTTAAGACGTGAGA
This sequence comes from Ficus carica, assembly GCA_009761775.1. Classification (NCBI taxonomy): domain Eukaryota; kingdom Viridiplantae; phylum Streptophyta; class Magnoliopsida; order Rosales; family Moraceae; genus Ficus; species Ficus carica. The sequence goes on from VYVB01000615.1 coordinate 63,038, forward strand.
CTTGAGTTTTTTTTAATCCTTAAACACATCAAGTGTTTAGAATATAAATTTTTGTTAACTCACCTCTAAAAGGCTTAAGCTTCTAGGATGGATTGGTAAACTAATATTAATATTTATTATTATTTTTTATGTGGGTTTTGCATATTGATGCCATTATCCTTTGCTATCATGAGAACAAAAATGCAAGAAAGACAAGAATGTGCGAACGGGTTTTATAGTGGTTTATCTTCAATGTGAGAGTTGCGTTCACTTGTAGCTGTTGCTGCAGAAATTTATTATGATGAACAAGAAGATCACACACTTCACGCCGAACTTTGTGCACACGCGCGGGTTTAGTATTTGTTTGGATTGGTTAGGTCTAAAAGCTTGGTATCTTGTGTTGAGTGGGTTGGTAATGGTTTCCTAATTTGGTTGTGGCAAAAGTGAGGTCAGGTTTAACAACTTAGTTGTTTACTATTTTTGCCCCTTTTCCTGTCAATGCTGAATTATTGTGCTAAACTTTGTGGCTCTTGTTCTTTTCCTTGTATTTGTTTTACTACTTTTGCCCAATGCTAAACTTTGTTGTGTTGCATCTTTCATTATTGAAGAGTGTAAAAAAGCCTGTTTTGTTGCACATTTAGATTTGTCTGTGGTTTTGTTCCTGGATTTGGTGAAAGAGAAGGGCACATCATTCTATGATTAAGCTTGAAAAGTCATGTCCCCGAGTCCTCAAGTATGTGTTTTTGTTTCCTGTAATGCAGATCTGCTTCACACGTTGTCGACTATCCCAAGAAACCTCAATTTCATTGAGCATACCAGTGACATTGGCTGGAAGGAGTAAGTGGCTCCTTATGTCGTTTTAGTTACGTAGTTTCGGATTGATTTATTTCTAACCAGCATGTTAGAACTTTGAAAAAACGAATGTTTAGGGAAGTTAAAAAGGTGTTTCTTCTTTGATCTTATTTCAGGTCTCAGAGAGCAAGACCTGTTATTATTGATCCAGGGTTGTATAGTCTACAGAAATCCGACATGTTTTGGGTGCCGGAGAGGAGGGGTGTGCCAACTGCATATAAGCTATTTACAGGTGAGGGTTTCTGTTTTCTTTCATTCAACTATGTGAATGCATATTGTCTTTTTCTTGTGCTGAAATCCAAAGTAATTGAACTGAAAGAAAGGATTACATTACGTGGTGCAAACACTAATAACAGCCTATTGCTCGTCCCTTTGCACGTGAATCTTATATCCCTTTCAATGCAAGAGAGCATTTCTGACATTCCGTTTTTAGCATTTATCTGCTTCGAGATTTGACATTGCTGTAGTGATGACTTCTAAAGAAACTAAAAGTATTCTGCCTTGTGGTAAAACAATCTGATCGATTGAATATCCCGAAGATTTGAGTTGATTTTGATACTTGTTGCAAGTTATAACCTGGACTAAAAATTACGCATGCAATTATGTAAAGGATAATAGGTCTGGTTCATTAAACTCCGGTTACTGATTATTAGCTTGTGGTGCTTAATGACATCTTCAGGTTCGGCTTGGATGATGCTCTCTCGCCCGTTCATAGAATATTGTGTATGGGGCTGGGACAACCTTCCAAGGATAGTCCTTATGTACTATGCCAACTTTCTCTCTTCACCTGAAGGCTACTTCCACACAGTCATCTGCAACGCAGACGAGTTTCGGAAACACTACCGTGAACCATGATCTCCACTTCATATCATGGGACAACCCTCCAAAGCAACACCCGCATTTTCTGACTACCGATGACTTCCAAAGGATGGTAGCCAGCAATGCTCCCTTTGCAAGGAAATTTGGCAGGAACGAGACGGTTCTTGACAAGATCGATACCGAGCTTTTGGGCTGCAACGCTGATGGATTTGTGCCTGGTGGATGGCTTAGTAAGCAAGGAAAAACAATCTCAGATTATTTGATAAGAAACACCACCAAACCTAAGCCGGGTCCTGGTGTGGAAAGGCTTAAGCATCTCATCACAGGTTTGTTAAGTTCGGAGGATTTTCATACCAAGCAGTGTTCTTGACACCGAAAGACGGCCACGAAATTGCACCAAGAGAACGCAAGTTATACGTAGTAACCGGGGCAGGAAATTGCCATTGACACAAAAATAATGGATGAATGAAGCCCTGACTGGATAGATGGCAAGTTATAGGGACTTAAGTTGGGTTTAAAAAAAAAATTACCGCTACCTTATATAGAAGATGTTTTTATTTTTTTACCCATTACATATTCAATACGATATTCTTGTAGCTCAAAAGCTGAAAGTGTAGGTAAATGAAGTATTTGGTTCAAAGATGAATCAATTTTTATCCACTGATCCAAGTATATGAAGTATTTGGTTCAAAGATGAATCAATTTTTTATCCACTGATCCAAGTGCCTCTATCTCAGTATTTTGAAGTAAAAAAAAAAAAAAAGTAAGTCGTGCCTGAGCATCAATAATAACTCTAAATTTCTTCAACCTAAACTTTATTTGACGGAAAAATTTACGCTGGAAATTTAATTTAATCCTAATGGTAGGTATTGTTTTCTTAATCATAAGATCATTTTTTTGTGGCAGATCTATAACTGGAAGCAGTTTTGCAACTGAATTTTTAACATGCATGCTCACAAATCAGTCAATTTAAAATTTAATATAATAATTAAAATAACAATATTGATAAGATATAAATATAGATTCTATCATAAATTTTACCTCATTTAATTTGGTAAAAGAATGTAAAGTGTAAACACATTCTCTCTCTCCCTCTCTTTCTAGTTTGAGTCAAACGTTCTCGCTTCTCTCCAATGGGTTGTATGCGCACCATGAGCCGGCATGTATATATACTAGTTTTTAAGCATGAGCTTTGCACGTGTGGATTTAAAGTGTTGAATTTTTAAAAAATATATATAATATATATACAAATGTTTTTTTTTATAGCATATGTTAAATTTTTTTGATAAATCAATATCTTGTCTTAATTTATTTGTTGTCTCCAAAGAGTTTAACAAAATCAACTAACCAAGAATTAAAAGGGAACATAACAATTTGAAGAATTTTAAAGAAAAAAAATTTTGTTGACCAATTTGGAAAAATTAAAGGTATTTTAATGAGCCAACTATAAATATGTAAATGGTTTTAAACGGTTTGAGTTGAAATTTTAAGTTTGAGTTAGTTGATTTTTTAAAAATTAGTTATAAATTTTATTAACTTTTTAGAAAAGATAAAAATTGAGATGAAAAAATATATTTTAGTTGGAGTGAAACTGGTGAGCCAAACAAGGGTTAAATATGTAAACTTTTTGGGGAGAAAAAGTAAAAACAAAAAATAAAACAAAGAATAAGGTAAGCAACTCGACAAAAAAAAAAAAAGAAAAAGAAAAAAAGAAAAAAAAAAGGGCACAAAGAGACAAAATAGAAAGGACTAAATTTTTAATAGTATTAAAATGTAACTCTATTTTATAATACAGTTATATATATATATATATATATTATACATTAAATATACATATATTTCATCTATTCAAAGTTGACAAAGCCAATGCATGTATTTTGTCAAGAGAAAATGACCAACAATTGAAGCCAAATTTAAAAATAAACTTTTTTTTTTTGGTTAAAAAAATGATTATTGATGTTGATGTCATTCTATACATCATTCTCTTCGTCTATAGAAAAAATATGAAGACCTATCAATTTATTCACTTCAATAATAGACTCAGTGTAACTTTCATCATCATAAGTTTAATGTCAACAGTTCACTAATACAATACGGACTTCAAAATGAGGTTATAGAGTATCGAACTTTGAACTCATTATTTAAAATGGAGCAAGAGCATCGAACTTTGAACTCAAGAAAGAGCATCTCAATGGACAGCCAAATATAACTTTATCGTTTGGTCCATCAATTGAGCTCAAACAAACAAGGTCTTGATCTAAGAAAGAAGCTCGATCGTCGAACTGGATATGGAGATGATCCAACTGCGCTCGGATCGGATCGAATAAAGGACCAAACTTTAGTCGAGTCCTATCCCAGCCCCGATGACTTTATGCTTCGACATTAGTCCGTGCTCTCTCCCTCCTGTATCAATCCAGCCAATCAAAGAGGAAATATTTGCGACCAATCAAATCTGACAAACCGCCAAGTATAACAAATGTCAAAATTTCGACATTTGAACGCTATTTGTTAGTTACTTGATTTTTCCATTTAATCGTTACAAAATTGTTAGTTGAAAGTTTAAAAATCCTAGCTCTGATTCTGCGAAATTGAAAAGTGCACATTTATTAATGCATGGTTCAAATTATCATGCATGTTGAGAAAAAAGAATGGTACATTATCACTGTAGATCATCACAAAAAAAAAAAAAAAAAAAAAAAATCAAACATTAAAAATGAAATACTTACATTAAAGGTCCATTTTTTAGGTCTCATTTTGAAATATGTATGTTTTTAAACTATATTATATATGTGTCTATTTTTTTATAAAATATGTGTCCGTTGTACTTATTTTGCCCTTTTATTATAATTGATTTCATTTCATTTTTAAACATATTCTCATAATTTCCTTTTTTTTTTTTTTAATTGATTCTGAAAACTCTATTATATTTTTTTCATGTGGTATTCATTTTTTTCATCATTCATTTTTTGTGTTTGGTATTCCGGGTATGTCAAGAATAATCATTTATTTATGTTTACTATTTTAAATATCGTTTGTAACTTTATTTTAAGAACAAATTCTTTACTATAATGATTGTTTTATAAAGAACATACAACTTATATCTGCTATGGAATTTGACGATGGTTATTTTATTTTATCATTGTTGTATTTTTATATTAATGCTCAATTATTTATTATAATGATTGCTTGTTAATATGTTTTAGGTTTTTTGTAAACATATTTCTTAAATACGATTGGTTTCTTAAAAACTTATTTTTAGTATGATTTATTTTCTTTCTAATAATTGTAACGTTATTATGATAATTTTTTTTTCTATTTTTATTGGTCTTGTTTAATAGTTAGTTTCTAAGGTTTAAACGTGATTGAAATGGCTTATTTCTTATGATGATTACTATTTCAATATGATTTTTTTTTTAAATGTAGCATGTTTTTTTTTTTCTTTATGATAATTATTCTAGCATTATGTTGTCTTTTTTAGGTTTTAAAGTACTTTATATTTCTTTATAATTATAATATTTTTCTATATTCGTTGTGAACTTTATCATAATGATCAATTATTTATTATAAAGATTAATTTTTGCATACTCTATTTAGGGATGTCATTTTTACCCACGGGACCTGGTATCTACCCCATTAACTTATATCTAACATGAATATTTTTCTTTATATTAAATGAAGTAAAATGATCTTCTTCTTTTTTTCCTTTTATAAAGATTTGCTTAGTCAAATATTTTTTTAGAGATTTTTCTTTCCTTTTATATAATTCTTTATTTGTTCATTTTCAATTCTTAATTAAAGGGTAATGTGGTTTTTATAAGTAATAATTTATAACATTTATATAAATAAAAGAAAAAAAAAATTTTAAATCAACATCTCTAATTTGGACATATATGTAAATAACCCTTAAAAAAATCCTCAAACTTCACCATTTTTGAATAAAGAATCAAGCATCTTAACTATATCTTGTGCTTGCGGATGGCAAAGATCACCAGCAAGGAACTCTTCGACCGCACCATTTACCTCGATCACACTGCATCCGGGCCGCTTCGGCATCCCCGCTTCTGAGATCATTTTTTGGGCCCTCTTTGCCAGACTTTCCCAGCCAGCTTCTTTATACATGTTATAAGAAAGAACATGCGCGCCACAATCATTTACTCCCATATCAGTTAGCTTTTTCCAAACTCGGTTACCAACTTCAACCTTCCCATAAACTCTGCACGCAGAGAGTATCGCTCCCCACACATTGGCGTCCCACCCTCTGAGCCCTCCCATCTTCTCCTCTATGAACCTCTCAGCTTCTTCCACCATGCCTGCCCTCGCCAAAAGGTCAACAACACATGAATAGTGCTCGCGTTGAGGTTTGACCCCATAAATAGTCTCCATTTCATCAAACAACTTAAGGCCCTCGTTAACCATTTTCGCATGCGTACAAGCGGTGAGAACAGAAATGAATGTGGTCTCAGTAGGCTGAATCCCATCTACAGCCATTTTGTTGAAAAGATCAAGTGATTTTCTTGTGTAGCCATTCATGGAGAGCCCGGTAATCATGGCGTTACACGATTCGGCGTCCTTATTGGTAATACTCTCAAAAACCGCTAAAGCCAATTCCACAAGACCGCATTTTGAGTACATATCAACCAATGCAGTGGCCAAGATCGGATTCGAGTCAAGCTTATTCTGCTTAGCGTAGGAGTGGATCCACAATCCTTGCATGACAGCACCGAGATGAGCACAGGCAGTAAGAACACTAACAAGAACCGATTCATTCGGCTTATTGCCAACCTCTTGCATTTGCCCAAACAAACATATCACCTCTCTGAAGTCACTCAACCGAGAATAAGCCGCCATCATTGCACTCCACGACACAGCATTTCTCTCCGGCATCTCATCAAACACCTCTCGCGCGCTCCCAACATCCCCCATCTTCCCGTACCCATCAATCATCGTCGTCCACAAAACCACATCTCTCTCAGGACATTTATCAAACAGCTTCCGTGCAGCCACCATGTCGCGAATAACAACTGAGTAAAACTCAATAAGCGCGCTGTTAACAAAAGGGTCATCACCAAACCCGAATTTAACAACATGGCCATGAACCAATCGACCCATTTTCTCCGAATAATCGGGAAAGAGAATCTTACAAGCTTTAATCAATGGCGGAAACGTGTAATTATTAGCTCTCAACCCGTACTTCAACATGTCTGAATAGCACAAAACAGCGTCGAGAGGAGAACGAGACTGGACGTACCCTCTGATCATGGTATTGTAGGTGAAAGTGTTGCGGCGACGGAGGTGGCGGAAGATCGAGAGAGCGTAGGAGAAGAAAGAGGGGTCGTTGGAGGCGACGGCGAGGGAGAGGAGTTGGGAAATGGGGTGGGGGTATTGATGGGGAGGGGAATAGACGAGGAAGTGGGCGTGGAGTTGCTTGAGATGGTTTAAGGTTTTGCATTTTCGGGAGAGGGAATTGAAGTTGTCGGTGTTGAGGAAGGGCGTTCTTTCAATCATATGAAATATGGCGGGTCATTTCTGTGGGAAAGAGTTGAACAAAGACGACAAATAGTAAATAATAGGTAGGATTAGAGTAAATAAAAAGGGGCATGTGATTATGGGATCTTTTGCGTATATAAGCTCAAAAGAAACCTCCGTTGCAAATATAACCTCCATTCTGATTTGTTTTTATTTTTTTATTTTTTTATTTTTAATTTTTTAAACAAAAGACCAAAAACTCCCTTAAGTTATCTTCAATTAAAATAAAAAAAAAAAGATGAGTAGAAGGGAAAGGAGAAGTCAAAACAAGTCAAAATCCCTAAGTAATTGTCCACCCCTCTTGACTTCTTCAGCCGCTTCAGCCTCCCTCCCTCCCTCGCCCAAAAAAAAGAAAAACCCCCTCTTGACTTCTTCGGCCTCAAGCCCCCTGTCCCCCTGTTGTCCCCTGCCTGTCCCCTTGACTCAGTCACTCACTCACTATCTCCCCATCCCATTGATGATCCGAAGGCCTCCCTCACCCAAAACAAAGCCGCCCCTGTAACTCTCACACTCCCTCTCCTCTCTCATCCCACTAAAGACGACAACAAAGGTGGGGGACCTCATCACTCACGGACTCTCCCTCTCACCCAACCGACCAACACCACCCACCTCTTATCTCTGTCTCACTCAAAGTCAGCAAAAGATAGGGCCCATCAGTTTCTCTTATAGCCGACAAAGGAGACCCAACACAAGATTCCCTTCCAAAAAAAAAATGTAAGCTTTCCTCACAATACTGTGTAATTCTTTTTATTTTTTTTTTCATTATTTTTTAATAATGAGCATTAGGTTCCATTCATCCTTATGTAATACTTGAAAATAATGATGGTTGAAATTAAAATATTAAGTACATATTCTCCAAAAAAAGTAACAGGGAACGAAGAAAGAAATGTAGTACTAGTAGGCTTATTAAGAACATGAGAAATTTCAAGTTGTGTTGTGCCTTTTGCCGTGCTTTCTTGTTTATCTATATACGAATGGTAATAGACATGAAAGTTTGCTTCTTATTGGTTTTTGGAGTTGACGTCAATTTACAAGCAAGTTGATCGTTTGAATGGATTAAAAATATGAGAAGAAACACGCGGAAAGAGACGATTTGGAGTAAAATTATGCAACAAAAAATGTTTACTTACTTACACGTACATAACTTGAGTCCGCTGGCACACACACACATATATATGTATTAACTTTTATAGCTAAGGATATAATTAGTTGTACATATTTGAACATCGGTCCAACCTCAAAACCTGACAAAGAATCATTAGAATCATGTTCCCCCCCCCCCCCCCCCCCCCCCCCCCCCCCGCCTACTGCCTCGTACCCAAATGCTCACATGCTATAAGTTTTTACATTCCCTGCATCAATTTAGATAGAGAAAAAAAGTTGTTGTTATGCTACAATTTATACATTTGATTAGAGTAACATATTATTCTTCTCGTCTTCTAACTAGGAAGATGTACCAATTCCACTGCTATATACAAGACTAGGTGCATATGGTTTGTATACCTATCATGCCTGTATAGATATAACAAATTTTCAAATGAAATATTTAATGTAATCAAACGATATGCCTCTATATCTAAAGGAAACAACTGCCAAATTAGTGGGAATCAAAGGTTCTTCCAAATCATTAATATAGTTTATTTTTGTTTCAGAAAATTCCCACCAAAATGGTCAATAGGAAGAATATTGTCAAGTTCACATAGCATATTGTTATATTGACGAGATATGAGGCATTGAGATAGGCTAAATAACCATACATTGTGTTTATATTTTCTTATGACCTTTTTTTCTTTTCTGCATGTGTTTATATTTGTGGTAACAGACTAATATTTTTGTTTATTAGTGTGAGTGATGAGTCAGTCACGAATTTAACAAAATCTGATTCAAAATTTTATTGGATCTGTATATATCTGTATTTAAAAGTTGTAAACATTATCTTCTTGGTCAATTTTTTTTTTTTTTTCGTTTCTTCTTTAGTTTGTGTTGGAAGATTTCAATGATTTAAGTGAAGAGATAATTTCAATGACTTGAAATGTGATTATTCTTTAAGCTTTGGTTTCTGTCTGGCCAAGTAAGAAGTTGCACTTCTTTACCACCTCGAGCATTATTTGACTTTTTGGGATGAAAAATGCTTTTGGTACGATAGCAAAAAGAAAAGCTGCCTATTGAATTATTATTAGTTGTACATTTTGATTTTGAACCAAAAATACCCACTCGTTTAGAATCTCATGCAGTTTCAATGATTTCCCTTTTTGACCATTGTTTTTGAACCAAAAATTTTTTATTACTTATTAGAAAACTTAAGCTCGAAACTATGATTCTACACACTAACTGAAATGAACTCACACATCCAAATATGCTCCTTAGTAGTCTTTTCTGGAATCAAATGTTTATATACAAATATGTGTACTTAAATTTGTTTTATCATTTTCGTTTCTAGCTATGGCACGAAGCCGGATGTCATCAGAGATGAACTCAGAAAATGACTCTGAAGGAGTCAGTAGGACCAATTCCCAACCGGATGGCAACATGTTACCTCAATCGACGTCAGTCTCAATACCAAGGGTAAGTTATCATTGGAAGATAAAGCAGTCAAAGTTTTTATTTTTATTCTTATTTTTTTTGCACGTTCAAAACAATTACATTAGTTAACAAGATAAAGCAATCACAACCATGCACTTTTGCTTTATGTAAATATAGGTTTTGGATCTCCCATTACCCAATTTGAAATTGAATGTGGATCAAGCCAATTTCAAATGTAAAATTACCATCAAGCACTTATTGAAGGATGCTGTCGATACTGTGAACAAAGCCTTACAGGACCACCCTAATGGCATAGAGTGGTTTAAGAAGTCTCAATTTGGCCACCTATTTGATATCACAGACCACATCGAAATAACTTTAACCCCGTTATGGATGTTACTGTCCGGAGCAGTGGTTACACAAAAGAAATATAAAATGTGGTTCGTTTTGAATGGCATCCCCATTAGGTACTCGCTCATGGAGCATGCTCTTATAAGTGGACTTAATTGTTCTGCTTATCCCGAAGATCCTAGTCATACAAGAGATGAATTTAGAAGAAGGGTCTTTCGTGGAATGAAAAAAATATCGCAGAATGATGTTAAGAAATCCTTGGAAGGTATGGTCATCCCTCCCGAGGAGATTGAGAGCAATAGAAGGAGGCGCACTAACGAAATCAGAGATAGAGAAAAAGAGAGATCGATCCTTATAAATGATAAGTTGAAGTTGGCTGTCCTCTACTTTTTGTGTGCGGTCCTCCGTGGTCCAGAAAAAGCCAATCAACAAATTGATGACAACCTCATTAAAATGATTGAAGACCTGGATTGGTGTGCCAATTACCCGTGGGGAAGAAAGACATACCAATTTTTGATGACCCAGGTCCAGAAGTTAGACATCGGAGCAAAATGTAAAGACGCTCGTGAGAAGTTGGCAAGATGGAATAATCATGCGTTCATACTACCATTGATGGTATGTAAATTTTGTTTATTGTTGATTCTTACGCTTCATTTGTTTTAAAATGTTTGCAATCTAATATTTGTTATTGCTCATTGTTATAGCTTCTACCATTCGAGTGTATTCCTGCCCTGACCCCAACGTATGCTGAGATTAGAGAAGATGTGCAAGGACCGGTGCCAAGAATTTGTCGATGGAAAACAAAGTTTCATCGACAACAAGCTCCATCTTTGAATCAAATTCTTCATGCAGTTGGGGAAAGCACGGTTAGTCTTTTGTTTTGTTTTATTTTATATTATGTAGATACGTCTTTATTCCTCGGCTACTAATTTGAAGTTCCTAAATTACAGAACATAAATAGCATACTTGTCCCAACCTTGGCGGAGCAGAAAGCCAACCACATGATTGGGTTTGTTCCTTATGATGATGATTCTGATGCCATTGTGGACAATTGGGCAAACATTCTAAGGTCGGGAAGAAGCATATTTTGGGATGAGTTATTATATGCTGATCTAGAAGGCCGACGCAACTTCCTTAATGGTGGAACTGAGAGAGTTCAAGGAAGAGATAGAGAGAATCCTGAAGATATCATACATGAGCAGCATACAAGTCAAGAGGGCGCCACTGCAGCAGAGCAAACCAGGTATCTGCCGTCAACCCCTACTGTCAACGAGTCTATACCTCCACAAGCTAGTTCTCATGCAGACAATTCAATGGTGCTACGTGAGCTTCAAGCTCTAAAGCAAACAATGGAGAAGATGTCGCAAACAATAGAGAAGATGTCCACCGACCATGAATCTCGGCTTTTACAATTCGAGAGATTGATAACCGAGAATAATAATCGCGCTGATATGCTGACAAACATTGTGTCAAGACTTGTTCAGCAACAATCAGAGACTTGGAAAGGTGGAGATCAAGGTGAGAGCAGTGGAGGTATAGGTGAGAATAGTAGAGGTGTTGATGTTAGGCTTAATGCCGGTGGTGATAATAAGGCTCATGATGATATATATGCACCGACAGATGCTGGTTTTGGAACTGAAATCAGTGCAGAAAGAGACATGGAAGATTATCCCCTCAATGAAATCTTTTATCAGACTCCGACTTGTTCGACTGATAAGGATTGCGAGGAAGATATTTTAGATGTTGGGCAACAAAAAAAACGACCAAAAAGACATCTAAAGAAGTCAAAATATAAGAGAACTCCATACACCGACCCTGGTCCAAGGAAGATGATGTTTCGTAAAGGATCGATAAAAGAATTCGATCCATTGCACCTACCGGACGATATGCGATCATTCGAGGACTACAAGAATTCAGTTCCGAAGCCCCCATTTACTTCAGGTCTTGGGATAACAAGAGCGTGGGACTTCTTTGATCAGATATTAACCGAGCACTTTTGGCTTTTAAGCGATGTAAGTGATTCTCTACTAAATAACGCTATATCTAAGCTTGTTTTTATTTTTATTTTTTTTATTGGATTTCTTTTATGTCTAACATTTTTGACTCATACTACAACTTTTTTTTTTTTGTAGCACATTGAAGAAGCCATGTACGGAATCAGGAAAAAATAATCCAAGTATCGAGATGTCATCAATCAAGACATCGTCATTTTGGATGATATCTTCAGCCAATTATTGGTGATGAATGCCAATGAAGATGGTATCATATATGACGCTTTGATGACATACGTGAAAGGGGACAACCCGAAGATGGGAAAATGTTGGAATGGTGCGAAGGCACTTTACTTCTTGTATAATCTATACGACATATCAGACACCAACGTCGCCGAAAAAGAACGAGGAAAACATTGGGTTTCGGTGAAGGTTGATTTGATAATTGCAGAACTGGTGGTTTTTGATTGCAGTTGGAAATTCACCGAAAAAGTAAAGCTCGATAGATTTATGGAGCCCGTGCAGAAGATGATTCCGTTACTGCTTCAAAAATCCGGATATTTCAGCCACCTAAATCCTTCACCATGGCCCTATAGGCGTTCGATCAACCATCCGCAAAAAGAAAAATCGTAAGTGTAATTCAAATGTTTTAATTTTTTGGCTCTTTTGTCATTTATAACTACAAACACTAACAAATATTTTGTTTAACACATGGGAGATTGTGCCGTATATGCCATCAAATATATCGAGTTCGATATGCAGGGGCAGAATTTTGAGTCAATAAATGATGCGACGATCAAATTTTTTAGAGAGAAGATGGCAATTAATATTTATCATAACGATTGGGTTCCTTAAACACTAGGGAGACTTTTGTGTATAAACAAACATTTTCTATATTTTCAAATTTTTCTGATACACCATTCGTTCATGATATTTCAGGAATTTAACAAAGCATTTCTTTAGTCATTAATGATTTCATTCATACGGCATATGAAAATTGATAAATACCAAATAAAAAAACAAACAAACAATCAATCAAACAACAAAAAACAGCAAAACAAGCGAGCAAAAATTATAATATATATATATATATCCATCAGTATTATCTCTCAATTTCATTCTTTTTTTTTTTTTTTTGGAAAAATAAAAAGGGTAGGCAATTTCCGGACGTTTTCCGGACCGGCCTGACCAGGACCGGTCAGGCCGATCCGGCGGGCCAGCGAGCAAAATTGCTCGCTGGTTGATGGGGGGGGGGGGAGGGCGGGCGCTGGGCGCGCGCTGGTGGCCGTCCGCTGGTGGGGCGGGCGCTGGGAGCGCTGGTGGGGGGGCGGGCGCTGGACGCGCGCTGGCTGGGCTAGCGTGTGCGGGCGGGCGCTGGTTTTCCGAACCGGCTTGACCGGCCCCGGTAAGGCCAGTCCGGCTTTACCGGTCCCGGTCAGGCCGGACCGGACAGGACCGAGTTTTTTGGACAGGCCGGTCCAGATAAAATTTTTCCGGCCCGGCATGAGCGGTTAGGCCGGTCATGTCAGTTCGGAACACCCAAAAGGTGTGTTGATAAAAAAAAAAAATCAAAGTTGAACACACCGTTCCGGATAAAAATTTTCCGACCCGGCATAGGCGGTTAAGCCGGTCATGTTGGTCCGGAAAACCCAAAAGTTGTGTTGATTAAAATTAAAAAAACAAAATTGAACACGTCTGTCCGGAAAACCCAAAAGTTATGTTAATAAAAAAAAAATTAAAACAAAGTTGAACACGCCGGACCGGATAAAATTTTTCTGGCCCGACATGGGCGGTTAGGCCAGTCAGGACGGTCCGGAAAAACCGATCCAGGCCAGCGAGCAAAAATTGCTCGCTGGTTTTCCGGATCGGCTTGACCGGGAACGGTTAGGCCGGTCCGGACCAGCCGGTCTGGCCTGACCGAGACCGATCAAGCCGGTCCGTGCAAGCAAACAAAAATTGCTCGCTGGTTTTCCGGATCGGCTTGACCGGGACCGGTCAGGCCGGTCCGGACCTGCAGGTCAGGCCTTACCAGTCAGGCCAGTCCGAGACAGCGAGCAAAAATTGCTCGCTGGTTTTCTGGACCGGCCTGACCGGTCCCGATCATGCCGGTCCGGACCAGCCGCGAGCAAAAATTGCTCGCTGGTTTTCCGGACCGGCCTTACCGAGACCGGGTCAGGCCGATTCAAACCACCAGGTCTGAGCCAGCGAGCAAAAATTGCTCGCTGGTTTTCCGGACCGGCCTGACCGGGACCAGTCAGGCCGGTCCGGAGCAGCAGGTCCGGCCTGATCGTGACCGGTCAGGCCGGTCCGGACCAGCTGCGAGCAAAAATTGCTCGCTGGTTTTCCGGACCGGCCTGACCTAGACCCGGTCAGGTCGTTCCAAAAAACCAGCGAGCAATTTTAGCTCGCTGGCACGGACCACCCGGTCAGTCCGGAAACCCAAAAGTTTTGTTGATAAAAAAAAATAAAAGAAAGCACGCCGGTCCGGATAAAATTTTTTCGGCCCGACATGAGCGGTTAGGCCGGTCATGCCGGTACGGAATACCCAAAAGGTGTGTTGATAAAAAAAAAAAAAGTTGAACACACCTGTTCGGATAAAATTTTTCCGGCCCGGCATGAGCGGTTAGGCCGGTCATGCCGGTCCGGAATACCCAAAAGGTGTGTTGATTAAAAAAAAAACGTTGAACACGCCGGTCCGGAGAAAAATTTCAGGACCGGCATGACCGGCGACTCCTTATAAAGTTTCGTAAACCCAAATGAAATTAAACTAAACTTAATGATAAATAGAAAAATGAAAAATATAATTAAAATGAAAAATAATAAAAATAACTAAAAATATAATTTTCCGGACCGGCATGATCGGCGATTCCTTGAATACTTGAATGGTCGATTCTTTTGTTTTCGTCTTAACTCTTATCTTTTCTAACTAAAATTAACTAATAAGTGAATATAATATTAATAACCATAACGAATCTAAACGCTATAACTAATAATTAATTCCTTTTTTTTTTTTGAATAATTAAATTTAGAATTCAATAACTAATTATTATAATGTAAAATCTTAGTTAATATAATTAATATGTATTAATTATATTCTATATATATCGAATAATAGAATTAGATTCTACAAGTTATGGTAATTTAATTACTAGATTCTTTATAAAATTCTAAATAGATAAAATAGAAAATGAAAATTTTACCGTTCCCGAAAAACCAGTAAGGTGTTGCGATCAAAAATAAAGTTGTATATAGATAAGATCGCTTGTCGTTACGTTAAATTAATCGGTGATTTATAGTAAGTCAATTGTGCTTATTAACCATTCAGATAAATGATTAATCATTTTAGAAAATAAATGACATTTTAACTAATTTTTTGGATTTTCAGTCATTTATTAAAAAACTTGTTAAATGGTCATAAATTTTTTTTTATGAAAAATGATCGTTTGTTTTGTTTTATTCTTGATTGACTAATAATCAATCAGTAATTGACTTTCAAATTCGTAATTGACACTATTTAATTTTATTATAATTTTGTGAAGTGATATTAAAAAGTCATGAAGTCATAGGTAATATTTTCAATTTATACTACGTCATATTAGGTAAGCCGGTCCGGAATACCCAAAAGGTGTGTTGATAAAAAAAAAAAAAAAACAAAGTTGAACACGCCGATCCGGATAAAATTTTTCCGGCCCGACATGAGCGGTTAGGCCGGTCATGAAAAATTTTATCCAGACCGGCGTGTTAATCTTTGTTGTTTTTTTTTTTATCAATTTTCTTTGGGTTTTCCGGACCGGCGTGTTCAACTTTTTTTTTTTTTTATCAACACACATATTGTGTTTTCCGGATCGGCATGTCCGGCCTAACCGCTCATGCCGGGCGGGAAAAATTTTATCCGGACCGGTGTATTAAACTTTTTTTTTTTATCAACACACCTTTTGGGTTTCCGGACCGGCCTGACCGATCCCGGTCAGGCCGCTCCAGAACACTCGATCCGGATCGGACCGTCCTAACCGGGACCGATCAGGCCGGTCCGGACCAGCAAACACACAAGTGCTTGCTGGTTTTCCGGACCGGCTTGATCGGGACCAGTCAGGCCGGTCCGGAAAACTCAGTCCGGACCAGTGAACACACAAGTGCTCGCTGGTTTTCCGGACCGGCCTGACCGGGACCAGTCAGGCCGGTCCGGATTGGACCGGCCTGACCAGCGAGCAATTTTGCTCGCTGCTTTTCCGGACCGGCCTGACCGGGACCAGTCAGGCCGGTCCGGATTGGACCGGCCTGACCAGCGAGCAATTTTGCTCGCTGCTTTTCCGGACCGGCCTGACCGGGTCCGGTCAGGCCGGTCCGAAAAACCCGGTCCTGACTAGCGAGCAATTTTGCTCGCTGTTTTTCCGGACCGGCCTGACCGGGACCGGTCAGGCCGGTCCGGAAAACCCGGTCCGGTACAGCGAGCAATTTTGAAAAAAAATTTTGTTGTTTTTTGTTTGGTATTTATCAATTTTCATATGGCGTATGAATGAAATCTTTAATGACTAAAGAAAATGAAAATCTTCAATTTTCATATATTTTTTGTTTGTTTGAAAATTTTATATTTTTTTTTTCTCCTGCTAAGATGGACCAAACAGTGTACTTGACTAAAAAATACTTTGTTAAATGCCTGAAATATCATGAACGAATGGTGTATCAGAAAAATTCTGAAAAATAAAGAATGTTTGTTTATACACAAAATTTCTAGTGTTTAAGGGAACCTAATCGTTATGATAAATATTACATGCCGGTTCGGAAAAGTATTTCTTTGGTATGGTGAACGAAAAAACAAAAAAGATAACTCCGGTCCGGAGAAACATTTTCTGGACTGGCATGACCGGCAAAAACATGTTGACTTATTTTAATCAAACACCAACACTAAGGATCCTGTAAAAAACAATTAAAATGATTTCGGCTATTATAATATCCAAAATTCAGTTTATCACTACAAACATAATTCAACTACTAATATAAGAGATGTAATCCAAAATCTTTAGTAAAAGTTAAAAATAAAACCATGATTAGACAACATGAAAATCTGCTTCGATCAAATATATTCAAATGTGGGTTGTAAATTCTGAGCTCTCATGAAAAGTTGCTTGACATGATCGCTTATTTTTGCCTTTCCGATGTTCTCCAATAGAAGGAAATCTGGTTTGTTGAAGCCTCCCACGTTTTTTTGTGAAATCAGGAGGCAATACCTTCTCACTCCTTATGTCATCCGGGATAACCCACTCTGATGAGCTCGGGACTGGATAAATGGTTTGGACATAAGCCAATGCCCATACCTCCTTTAGATAGTATTTTGAGCATAAATCATGCATTTTATCCTTACCCTCTGGGAATGCTGCAAGGGTATGGACACAAGGAATTTTGTCGATATCAAACACTTTACATGTGCAGGTTCCCCTTCCAAGATCAACCAAGAAACTGTCATCCGATCCTGTGACATAATACTCCAGTGTAGTACTGTTTAGTTCTTTCGTAGTCAAGATTGTGGACTCTTTGTATCTTGTATGCAATGTTTTCTCCACCATTGGAGTTAAGTATTGTGATAGAGATCCAAGAGTCGACTCCTTACGGTGATTATTGAACCATTCAGAGATTTTCTCTATAATTGAATCAATCAAGGGCAACAAAGGATATGTTATTGCCTTCTTTAACACACTGTTAATACTCTCGGCACCGTTGGTAGTCAGGATATTGTAACGTGATCCTGTGAAGTGACACCTAGCCCATTTTCTGACATTTACATGATCATCAAGATATTCTGCGGCGGCAGGATATTGTTGGATAAATCGGATCGGTAATCAGAGTTACGGCGCAGCGGAAGTTTTAAAATTTTATGCCGTTTCCGGAAAAGAATCTCATGATGCATATAACAATAAATTAAATTTATGATCAAGCGTACCTTTATTCTTGGATTCCGGAATTACTAGAGCGTTTGACCAACGTGTCTTCTCTATTATTCTCGAGTTCCACGTCTCAGAGTGTGTGGGCACACGTTCTATGAATCCAAGCGACCGGTAATGCTTTTCGAAGTCTAGATCCCTCCTTCTTAATTCCGATGTACCTCGTTGAGAATATGATCAACCTTCTTCCTTCAAAACTGCAAAACAGGAACCGGTTAACCTTCTTATGAAAATAATCACTCGGTTTAACCTTCCTCTCAATTTTGGTTCAATAGAATTTTCTCTCTCTTTTTTTTTACAAGATAGCCGAATTTTGATGTTCCGGAAAAACTAAATTTTTTCCTTTTCTCCAAAAACGTTTTTTGCTCTTGAAAAATTACCAAATTTTTTTTTTTTTCATGAATCTCTAGCATTTATATAGAAGTCCAATCCTTTTTCAAAATTCATCTCAAAAAAAAAAAAATTTATTTTTCTGGATAAATTTTGAATCAAAAGATCATACAACTTTAGGGCTAGATTCATTGAACCTAAAAACGTTTTTCAAAGAGGAAATCTTCCTCATAAAATTCGGCCACATTGAGTTTGTTAAGCTAGATTGGTGATTCAAATTTTAAATCAAGAATCTAGACTAGTCAAACGATCCTAGTCCTATCTAGATTCAAATTCTTTTAAACCTTTTTGAATTTAAATAAGTTTCACTTATTTGAATTAATATTTTCCATAAACATTAACCATATTAATTAATTTAAATCAATGAAATATTTCAAATTTCCTTTCCTCAAAAAAACGTGAACCACTTTTAATTAGGAAAGAAAAATACATGAAATAATCTCCATTATTTAAATCAATTAATAATTTAATGTTAGGAATTTATTTGAATAATTTTGAAACAAAATTTTTCTTCCCTCCACCTATCTAAAAACCGTGCACCTTATTGAGATTAGGAGAGAAAAATTTGTTTTTTCAAAATTAAATAATCCAAACACAATCTTATTTCCAAAATTCAAATTAACCAATCACATGTTGACAAATCATTTGTCTACAAATTTTACATGTCCAATCATTTCTGGATTGCATGTTAGAGAGTAACATGTATTAATAGACATTACTAAATTCTATTTAAATTTACCGATCTCATAAGGAACAAATCCCGAGACGCTTTATGGAACTATGCGAGCTAATAGAGGGACCCGATGGAAATATGTAAAGAGGCTCCTATAATTGTGAAAAATTAATCCCAGATTAATTATTCATCAATTATCAACTTCAAAACTATTCCACTAAAAGTTTGAAGCTGAACTCCTGTTTACATACCGTATTACGAAAGCTCTCTTACTTAGTGCTTCTTCCATGATTTATTCATCGCTTGCTTAATCCTCATATGTCATCCATGATTGAATTAAGGACTTTTTCCGTTTTACCTTTTCAATCATTTTAACTTAAAGTTCCATTATTCTCTATTGAAAGAATCACCAATTATAAAACCATACAATTGGTAAACCACCAGAGAACACAAAGTAAACCGATGGCCAAGATCTTGTTATACTATTTTTCAATCCCCGAATAATGCCTTTAAGTAGATAACATTTACTATCGTTATGATAGCTATGGATTCCGTATCTATGAATCTTGATTTCTCCATCCATAAGTCATGCACCCAAAACACAAGTATATTGACCATGAATTAATAGTGTCTCACCTGTAGTGCATTAAAGTACAAAAGTCATGGATGCGAATTCAAGTAATCATTTCAGGATTAAGATTAATGCAGGATGATAATCAAAGTGTCATTGATTCTTATAAACGGAATTATTAAACCGAATCAATTAACACTTTAGGTCCAGTCCAATGTCATACCTCAATACTGGTATACATTAAAGTTTCTACTCGGAACCTATCCGATGGTCAAGACAAACCATCCCTCCAAGGAAGTAGACAACTTGTACAATCTTATCATGAATAAGATCCTCAAATCTTATTCCATCGATTGCGGACTATTTATTTAGACTGTTATCAAATTACCACGTCTTCTATGTATACCCCGTATACATATGGTAATCTGATATATTACCAACAGTCAAGGAGTATTTTATGTTTGCTCAAAATAACCATACAATCAACAAATGAAAGTAAATAGGACACATCTTATTAAATATGAATAACCTCCTCTTATTAATATCAAAATGTCATATTTACAGAAAATCCCTAATATTGATTTTCTATCCTTAGGGCACATTTAGATCCCAACAGATATCTATTCTTTAGGTCATCATAGAGTTAGTTGAACTCGTGCTCAGAGTATGCCGCAGCGACTTTCATGAAAATACTTGCGACGGTATCTTTAATCTTGACCTGACCTGTACCCTTTCCGGCTTTAATACGAGATCCTCGATGAACACGTGATTTGATATTCTGAGAGAGGTGCCATGCACAAAACCCATAGTGAGACTTTTTATATACCTTTTTAACGGCATTGCGGATGCTTTGATGCCTATCGGAAATTATGACCAGCTCTTCGTCATCGGGTATGAGCTCCTCAAGTTTCGTCATGAACCAGTTCCATGAGTTGTCATTCTCCGAGTCAACCACTCCCCAAGCAAGAGGATATTGATGGTAGTTGCCATCTTGGGCCGTGGCGATGATCATTGTTCCCTTGTATTTCGTCTTCAAAAACGTTCCATCAACCGCAATTACCTTTCTCATAGCTTTAAATCCCTCGATGCACGCGCCCAACGCAATGAAAAGGTACTTGAACCTTTGATCTTTGTCTACTTCCAAGTGTGTGACCGTACCGGGATTCATTAACTTTATCATGTGCAAATAGCTAGGAAGAATCTCGAAACTGACCTCTGGTGCACCCCTAACATCACTTGCTGCTTTTCGTTTGCCCCTCCAAACTTTGAAGTAAGATATTGACACGCCACGATTTTTCATCATGTCTATCACTCTCTTTGGGGTAGGTGTCTCAAGCTGGCCTGGAAACTCCCTTTTTAACATGTCCGAAACTAAATCTGCAGTTGCTTGTCTGTTTCTTTTATCCACCGAACTAGCAGAGCAGGTATGAGTGTTGTAATATGTTCGGAAAGAGAAACGATTTGAGTTCGTGATCCTCACAGCTCGTAATGCCCACTTACAATCTAGGACTGTACATTTCACCGCAAACAACTTTGTGGTTGACTTGACTATTTTATAATCAAAACAAGCTTTCAACGAAGCATCGATAATCAAATTCTTCACCTCGTTATTGCTTTCAAATTCCTGACCAACTACAATACCCATACCATCATCGAAACTAAAAGACACAAAACTATCATCTATTGCTAATGGTTCACAATGATCCATGACCGGGTCTACTTCTACGCATGAACGTTGTCGTTTTGGAGTTGGGGCAGATGCCGTTGTCTCCTGATTAGGGCGTTCCTCCAAGGTAGGCACGTCTAAAACATCACCTTCGTGGCCTGGTGCAGAAGCAGCATCATAGACCCTTGGTGGCTCCATGTTAACGTCGAAGTACTCATCTCGAATATTTCCATCATTTTCCACATTGCATCCTCCATCTCCTTCAACTTCAAGACAGTCTTTATCATTGTTATCACTACTTTCAACCTTTTTCATGAGCTCAACGTGCATCATACTTCTACGGTGTGTCGTTTTACAAAAGTCTAAAAGATAACACTTAGCATCAAAATAATCCAAAATGCTTTTAGGGCCTGACGATATTGTACACAAAGGAATGTAACTTATTTTTAATTCCGTACTTTTTTGGTCCACAGGAAGCCTTTTAGATATCCAGTTAATAACTTCAGAATATTTCACCTTATCCGGATCATCTAATAATACTATGCTCTTGATTTCCTTATTCCTTCTGCACCATTCATATGACCCGTCATCTTTCTCCTTCCATTCTCCATCATATTGAAAATATATGACAATCTCGCTCATTTTCCTTCAAAATAAAATAAGAAAAACAAAAAAAAAATTGTTATAAAAGAATTAAAAAAAATTAATGAAAAATCTCCAGTGACAGCGTCACTCGCAATTTTTTCAAATAGACCTGACCGGGACCGGTCCGGCCGGTCAGGAAAAATCGCGAGTGACTAGTTCACTCGCGGTTTTTCCGGATCGGCCGGACCGGGACCAGTCAGGCCGGTCCGGAAAACCCGCGAATGACTAGTGTGCTCGCGGTTTTTCCGGACCGGCCGGTCTGGAAAATCGCTAGTGACTAGTGTTCTCGCGGTTTTTTTCGGACCGGCCGGACTGGTCCCGGTCAAGCCGATCCGGTCAGGCCGGACCGATCCCGGTCAGGCCTCCGGTCCAGCCGGTCCGGAAAAACCGCGAGCACACTAGTCACTCGCGGGTTTTCCGTACCGGCCTGACCGGTCCTGGTCAGGCTTGACCGGTCAGGCCGGACTGGTCCCGGTCAGGCCGGTTTGGAAAATCGCTATTGACTAGTTTGCAAATTTACAGATTTTACAAGCCTAAAATTAGTGAGAAATATGTTGAATCATTGTTGTTTTTCTATATTAAGCTCCCAAACTATGAATGCCCAACCCTTGAACAACTTTAAAAACGATTTCAATAAAAAAATTTGAGGGTTTGAGATGAACTTACCAAAATTTTAGAGATTTTACGAACTTTTTGTACTTTCTCTCCTCTCCTTGTGACTGGAAATCGATGCTCGGAAGGTGAAAAAGATGCAAGATGTTAAACCGAATATAAGGATGGTCGTTTTGGAGGGGGATGATGGAGATGAAAAATGATGGTAGTTGAGAGGGTGAAGGAGACGTAACTGATGAGAGAGAACAAAGTAGGTTTCTTCAGTTTTTGTTTTTGTTTTTTTTTTTAACAGAAGTCTTCTTTCTTGTTTTATTTTTCCTTTATTTTATTTTTACTTGTAAAAGGGTATTTTGGAGAAAATCAAATATTCATTAATGCATGAGGTTAGTCTTGCAAACTTTTCTCTTTGAGGTCTAGTGATGCAACATCATCCCCATTTTAATCCCATATCTGCAAAGCCCCCTGTGATTATGTGGGTAAATGATTACTTTCTTAAAATAATTTTTTAATAAATAATCACAAGTTATTAAAAAATAATCTGTCTCTTAAGAAATAGTTGATTAATGATCGCTTGATTGATCATGATTAATAAGTGAATGTTTAATATTAATATAAATTTTTTCACTGATTGATCATAATCAGTCATTAATTAATCATTTTTTTTAAATTCGGTCATTTATTCATAGCTTATATTAGATAATTAAAATAAATAATAAGTTTTATAAAATATCTATAATAAATAATTGTGGGTATATGTATAATCTAGGAGTAATTCCATCATAAGGTATAGAGTTTAAATCCCTCACTGTAAATTTGAAAATAGTAGTAAATAACAAATTTATTAGATGAAGTATTATTTTTTTTTATTTAATAAATTTTTATTTATTGTTACTTATTTCAAATGTTTTAAAAGAATACTATTTACATACTTTAGTCTCAGCCTATATAGTTTGTATATAGTTTTTTAAAATTCCATATAAAAATAACAGTTTTTTTTTTTTAATTATTATTAATATAAGGCTTAGTCCGACATGTTGTCGTTGAATTATAAGTTTGGGCTGGCATGCCTTTCCTTCATCAGGGTAGGCCGGCCCAGTTTCTTATGATTGGAATGTATTTCCCTTTCGGTCCCATATGGACCGAACAATCCAATTTTTAGGGGATTTTTCTCAAATATTCTTTTTGGTTTGAGACAAAAGACAAAAATATTTTCTAATTTGTGTAGGAATGTATGTTATGGGTTCAATATTTCGAATTTAGTAAATACATGCATATTTTTTAAAATTTCTCTATTGTAAATAATCTCTTTTTTTAGGCCATATCTTTTTTTTTTTCTATTTTTTTTTTGTAATTAACATATCTAAGCAAGTTAATTACAAAATTTCTCAAATATTTTTTTAAGAAGGGAACATATATTAGCCAAAAAAAAAAAAAGTTAGTGTCCAGTTAAACTGTTGAAAGGAAAAAAAAAAAAAAAACATAGGCGAAAACTAAAACTTTAGCCTCATTTATAGACCCGAAGAGCCAAAAAGACGTCTTTATAGCCAAAAACAATAACAAGACAAAAGAAAAATAATTAAGTTCACTCATTGACTAGTTTCACAATCCTTTTTCCAATGTAATCACCATGGAACAATCGAAAAAACCTGCTTGGATGCACACCACACCATTTGAGGTGTCTTCAAGCATTTGAATTTTTCCCCTACGAAGGTCATCCGCGGTTGCCGAAAGAAAATCTGAGTGGAGATTCGTGAAATCGGGCATCAAAAATCCGCAGATTGTGATGCTATCTAACACAATCTCAAGTATATCCGGGGCAACTCGATTGCTGGAATCGGTATGCTATCACCCCACAGGCAGCAATCCTACCATAGTTGTTCATGTTTGCTACTACTGCTTCTAGCATCTCAGCTTCCCCATTGTCAAAGTAAATATCTCTTCCACCAGGGAAGTACCTGCACAAAAGTTGTGCATCCAAAAAGTACCTTATAGCCAACTAGCCAAAATCAATAGTGCGTAATATTGCATGTTCGTATACTTTTTTGAGCTATCACAAAATGTTACTCTGAATTTCTTCATAGGAATTTTTTTTTTTTTAGGTGACTATATGTTTATTAATAGTTACTATTGTTTTTGGGAAAGCTACATGTGCATATTATTAATATTGGCGGAGTTTTCCTGAGTTTTCAAATTTTAAAATATTGAGGGTCCGTTTGGTGAATGAGTTGAGTTTGAGTTGAGTTGACTTTTTAAAAAGTAGTTATAAATTTTGTTGACCGTTCAGAAAAAGACAAAAATTGATATGAAAAAATACAGTTTAGTTGGAGTTAAACTTTGTTACCAAACAAAGCCTGAGAACATGTTGTTGGTTTCGAAAACCAGTTTTTAAAAAAATTTTGCGGAAGCATGGTACGGATCAAATCGCACATATAAAAATTTTCTCAAAATTTTTCGGCGACAATACTTATATTAATTTAATAAAATAAATTAAGAACAAGGTTTAGAGATTGACCGTTGTCCGATTAAGTCGAAATTCTTGAACTCCCTCAAGAACCTTCTTAATTACTCCAAATCCTTCGGAATCACCTTCTTAAGACTCCAAATCCTTCGAAACACCAACGGTTCTGTCTCAGCGTTCTCCAAATCACGATGAACAGGAAACGAGTGGGCGTTTCTAAATTTGAGTTTGATCACACACTTGAATTTTGATTCACTTTGCGTTCTCAACTCATGAGACAAAGTGAAGGAGAAGAGGAGAAGAAACTCTTAGATGAAAAAAATACGTATCATATTTTTTCTCTGTCAAAAGGAATTAATATCTCTTCCTCCTTTTTTAGATACATCGTATGTACTCATTCTTTTTAGATACATCGTATGTACCCTCTTTTTAGTATTGCAGAGAAATAACTGACATCTCCTTTTTTTATTTAAATTAATTAATTAATTAATCAATCAATTAATTAATTAATTAATTAACTTTTCTCCTTGTGAAACAACATGCACGCCCACTATCTCCCTATAGTGGGCGTGTATGATGGATATGGGAGATAAATCTCTCTCTCCCATCATATAATCAGTTATCTTTTTTTTTTTTTTATAATAATTTTTGAACTATTCGAAATAATATAACTGATCTTTTCCCTTCTACATGTTTCAAAATTCAAAATTCAAAATTCCACAAACACTTTGTGAATATTATGTGAACCACCCTGTGGTGCACAACTACGGTGTGGCTCTTACCACATTTTATAATCTTTAATTTAAAACTATTTAAATTTATTTTAAATAATCATATTATTTAAAATACATAAATTAATCCAATTAATTTGTTGTGTGAATATTAATATAGAATTCTCAATTCTAAATTAATAAATTAACCCAACATAAAATAATGTTCATATGATCAATGGAGCCGTAGAGAGGAACTATGGACTTTATAATTTTAAGTTCCAATAATTTTGACAATTAATTAACACCTTAATTAAAATATCAAATTATTAATTCCAAATTATTCCACTAAAAATTGAAATTGCACTCTTAAAATTATAAAACTAATTATATTCAAAGGATTTGAATTGTCTATTGATATAGTCACTACATATAAATCAATCCTCCATAAACGGTTCATAATTAAAGCTAGGTATTTTCCGTTAACCTCTTTAATTATATCGTTCTCCTTAAACACCATTGATTCTCTAATGAATAATATATTTATGATCTAATCATAAATTGAGCGCTCTTATTATTCAAGTCCCGAATCAACACTTAAGGGAACCGTCCATCTAACTTCTTTACGAATGAATGGATTTCATCTTGTATATTAATATTCCCGGCTACTTATTATATTATATTTCCAATATACCAAGAATTTGACACTACTCATTTGTGTCATTACTCGATATGTCAAAAAATATGATACAATAAATAGGAGTCTATTAATTACTCAGAATTAAGATCGATTCATATATGACCATCATTGATTAATTTTGAATGCTCTATTTGATACGGAAATTATTAGAGATTCATAATTAATCGTGTTCCAGTCCTATATAATCAAATTATATAAAGCGCTTTCATTCCAATAATCTCATTATTAATAATCCGGATAAGATCATTTCATTCAGAATGTAATGAACCGCGCTAGTAATTTTAAATTAAAGATCCCAACTTTAATTTTTAATTACGGACAAATTTAGATTATTTTATTTTAAATATTATCCTCCTGTATATAACACTTATATACAATATTTAAAGTCACATTTAAATAATCTAGGGTTTTCGATATTTATAAAGCATCCAAACATGTAAGCAAAAATAATATTGAAAAAATTCCTCAAATTAAATTAACAAAATAGTACATCTCATTTATTTATGGGCACACACCCCAACACATGTGAGACCCAATTGTCCCTTGTAATTGACTTGTGGCCTGACACCCTTCTTGTCTCTGTGTCCCCCTCTCTCTTTTCCAACATTACGCACTCAGGTGGTTTACTTTTTCTCTCTCGTTTTTTATTTTTTTATTTTTTTATTTTTGGGTAGAATCGTTCGGGTTGGAACTCGTGCTACTCTAGGACATCGCATGCTGAAGGCGAAGGGCTCGCCGTGCGTGTAGCAACCGGTGGGTGTGAAAAGTAGAAGCAAGGGAGTTGTCAATGAACAATAACCATAGAGTTATAAAACCCATTTTGCAAAATGCCCGTAGAGAAAAAGTTGAAAATATATATATATATATATATATATCTATAGAAATTTGCAGAGAGGATAGGAATCAGAAATTATAAGAATAATATCCAAAAGTTGTAAAAATAAGAAATTAACTTTTTCTGCATTTCCTTTCTTGCCCTTTTGGGCAGACAAGGAATCTACCCAATAAAGAAAGACAAGACTTTATTAGTGTTAAGGTCAAAATTCGCACCTCATCTATCACCGTTCACGTGTCAACTCGGATCGTCTGAAGATCAAGGATCAGCCTGAAAAAGACCCAGAAGACTTCACCAACTGATAAGGAAGCTTGACTCCCGAGTCGATGGACATCGACCTCCAGTCGATCAACGTCACTTCTAGGTCAGTCAAAGTGCAGGAATCAGCTCAAAGAGAACTCGGATTAGCTCGAGACCAGATCAACCCAAGAGCCTGTCAGGTCGAGCCAAAGGCCAGCTACTCAAGAAATCAACTCGACACGTTGACCCGAGTAACTATCTGAGGTCAATGCATAGAAAGATCAGGAAACTTCCCAGATTTGTTCCTACACAAGAATCATACGAAGATTATGCCTAATCAAGTCAAGAATCAGCCAAGAATGTTACTTTCCATTCCGAAAAAGCTCTCCAAATAAGGAAAGTCAACCTAGATCAAGAAGAGGCAACTTCCTTCACCAAATTTAGCAAGTTTTAGCACCAAATCCGCCAACAATCACCATCTATAAATATAGGGTATCTTCATATGCCCAAAAGATCCGGTTCTCATCTCATACAATCCAATCTCACATTCAAGATCATTCCATCTTCACGAGAATCACGCCTAAAGAAGAGATTTTCGCCCAAGGCATATAGATCACAAGAAGCCGAATCATCTCGGAATCGTCCTGGAATTCCCGCATCTTTACACGATTCTCTTGACTCCCTGCTATCTCTATTTCCTACAATCCCCTTCTATTTTCCTCCCATTCTATTGCTACGGCATTCACTGTATTTTTTATCAGCTATAGTGAGACCCCTGGACCCACCACAGAGGACTAGCTCTCATATTGAGAGTGAACCTCTATACATCACTTGTGTTCTGTGTCTCATTTACTTTACTTTATTGTTATTTTGTAGCTAACATACTCGGTTAACTTAACATACGCTTAGTCGGCTCAACAATACAGCCATAGGCCATAAATGAGAAAAAGAACACAAGAGATTTATAGAGGTTCACTCTTAATGTGAGAACTACTCGTCTGTGGTGGCTCCAGGGGTTTCACTATAGTTGATATAAAAAAAGTACAAAAAATGCCATAGCAATAAGAATGGGAAGAAAAGAGAACGGGATTGCAGGAATAGAGAGAGATAGCAGGAGTAGAGAGAATCAGGTGAAGATGCTGGAATTCCAAAAATTGTGGGAATTTGGGGCACTGTGGAATGATCTCGATGTGGTCGGAGACGATGTCCAATGAACTAAGAGGATCTCCAATGATTTATCTTCTGCTTTGGGCGTGATTCTCATGACGATGGAATCCTTCAGGCAATGTGATGATACCCTCTAGTTATAGATGATGATTGTTAGTCGATTTGGTGCTGAACGTGCCCTATTTACTGATGGAAAGTGCCTCATTTTAATCTAGCTTGACCTTACTTAGTTGAAGAGCTTTACTAGAACGAGAAAGTAATCTTCTTGGCTGATTCTTGACTTGATTTGGCATGATCTTCGTATGATTCCTGTGCAGGAATGAATCTAGGAAGTTTCCTGATCTTTCTATGCATTGACCTCAGATAGGTGCTTAGGTTGACTCGTCGAGTCGATTTCTTGAGTCAGTGGTATTCGGCTCGACCTGACAGGCTCTCGGATTGACCTGGGTCTCAAGCTGATTCGAGTTGTCTAAAAGCTGATTCTTTCACTCTGATTGACCTAGAAGTGATGTCGATTGACTGGAGATCGATGTCCATCAACTCTAGAGTCGAGCTTCCTTATCGGCCGATGAAGTCATTCGTGTTGGTTTGAAAACCAGGTTTTAAAATTAGCAGAAGCATGGTACGGATCAAATCGCACATATAAAAAATTTTTTCAAAATTTTAATCCGGCGACAACACTTATATTGATTTAATAAAATAAATTAAGAAGAAAGTTTAAAGATTGACCGTTGTCCGATTAGGTCAAAATTCTTGAACTCTTTCAAGAACCTTCTTAAGAACTCCAAATTTTTCGGAAACACAAAACCTTCTTGAGAACTCCAAATCCTTCGGAACACCAACGATTCTTTATCAGCGTTCTCCAGGTCACGATGGACAGGAAACGAGTGGGCGTTTATGAATTTGGGTTTGATCACACACTTGAATTTTGATTCACTTTGCATTCTCAATTCATGAGACAAAGTGAAGGAGAAGAGGAGAAGAAACTCTCTGAAAAAAAGGCACGTATTTTTTTTTCTCTGTCAAAAATGAATTAATATATATTCCCTATTTTTTTAATATATCGTATGTACCCCATTTTTAGATACATCATATGTACCCTCTTTTAATGTTACAGAGAAATAACTAACACCCCCTTTTTTATTTTTAATTAATTAATTAATTAATTAATCAATCAATCTTCTTCATGTGGAACAACACACACACGCCCACTACCTCCATATAGTGGGTGTGTTTCATAGATATGGGAGAGAGAAAATCTCCCTCCCATTATCTAATCAGTTATTTTTTTTTAAATTTTATTTTGAACTATTCAAAATAAAACAACCGATCTTTTTTTTTCCTCATGTATCAAAATTTAAAATTCAAAATTCAAAATTCCACATACACTTTGTGGATATAATGTGAACTATCCCGTGGTGCACAACTACGGTGTGGTCCTTACCACACTGTGTAATCTTTAATTTAAAACTATTTTAAATTTATTTTAAATAATCATATATTTAAAATACAAATTAATCAAATTAATTTATTGTGTGAATATTATATGTTCCTTTTTTTTTATTTAGCTTATTCTCGTTAATGTATATATGATTTTGAGAAAACATTCCATTTTTGGTTCATTATGAATATTTACACATTCTTTACAAAAAATTTCATATTTTCTTTTTATATCATTTTTTTTGCAATTCCATTAAATCAACTTTAGCCTTCTTTGGTAAACGTCTTAGATTTTAATTTTTTTTTTCCTTTTCAATAATTCTATGTTAATTCCATTTTTTAAGGGTATTATTGTCTTTATAATTATTCTTTTAGATGTTTATATAATTAAAAGAAAAAATAAATGTAAATGGAATAAATGTACAAATATTGAGGGAAAAAATAATGTAAATTAATAATTACATGTGGTGTTTGAAGTTTTGAACCATAAGGAGGTCTAGCCATTGGAAAAGGTAAATAATGTTCTATGCTAAATAATATGCTTCGAGGACATAGAGGAGGGGAGAGAGATCGACCAAGTTTGTGTTCTATTTTTTAAGGTCTTTTAATTATTGGTATTAGAGATCATCCCTTTTATATATTTTTAAATTTAAATACTATTAATTAAGTGATAAATTTTAATTAGATTTTAGCTGTTTAGATTTGACGTCATGTTAGCAATTATGTTAGAGAAATTCATGACTCAATGAGACGAAAGGCAATTATTTCTTTCTTTTTATTTATTTATTTATTTTTTTTTTGGAACTTGCATTCTTTCTACTAGACGAAAGGCAATTCTACGTTTCAAAGATTAGGGATACTTAGTGACATGATTTGAAACTCAAGGGACAAGGTAAAATGTATTGAAACTCAAGAGGGACATAGTAGAATAAAGTTTTATAATTTGGAGCATTTATAAAAATAAAATAGAAATTGTTTGAAGATATTGACATATTATAGTGCTATTTATTTATTTACCTATTTATTTTTATTTTGGGGTATTCACGTTGTTTGTCTTTGAATTATGATTCGGTTGACTGAACCATCGTATAACAGCAAGTTCCCAGCTTCGACACAGCCTGTAAACTCAACCAAAATTCATTCCAACAGTTTCCAAATCTCCAGAATAGAAATAAACAATTCATAGAGCCTAAATAACTAGATTCACTAGTAAAAATTATGGATTACACGACGGTTATTTACCGTCATGTAAAGTTTACACGACGGTTAGACAACTGTCGTGTAATCTATCGTCGTGGAAGATACCACGACGGTTGGATTACACGACGGTTATTTACCGTCGTATAAAGTTTACACGATGGTTAGACAACCGTCGTGTAATCCAGCGTCGTGGTATCTCAATATTACACGACGGTTCACACCGTCGTCGAATCAAGAAATACAGTAGCAAACGTCGCTAATTGAGAACTTTACACGACGCTTTTGACCCGAAACCGTCGTGTAATGTGTGTCATCGCCAAAAAAAAGCAATTTTTTTTTTAATTCAAACCCAATTACACGACGGTTTTGAGCCAAAACCGTCGTAATGTCATACATTACACGATGGTTTCGGAGCAAAACCATCGTGTAATGTGTTCCATCACAAAAAAAAAAGCCAATTTTTTTAATTCAAGCCCAATTACACGACGGTTTGAGCAAAACCGTCGTGTAATGGTGCACATTACTCTAGAATCAAATTCCATATGATTATCCAAAACAAAAATCCATTTTGGCATTTCATCGAGCATGTGGTGGGCGGATAAAAACCATGTTAAAAAATGTGTGTAAAGTGCCAAAACCATGCACAAAACATTCATCTCCAAAGAGCAACAATAAAATAAAATAAAAAATATTCAAACAACACTACAAATTACACTCCACGCAAGTTATTAAAGCATTGTTTATTCGTAATTTTGTTAGAAAGCTAGAAACTGAGCAATATGGAAGTCACCTTGCTTTTCTTTAAAGAAAAATAGTCACGGCCTTGATGGAAACACTGGAGAGAGAGTTGGCACGGCGGAAAAAAACCGGGGCTATGGCGGCGGTTAGGGAAAGTTTGAAGTGACGGCGGCGGCATTACCGGATTTTAAGTTAGGGGGCGACGGGCTGGCGAAGGAGGTGGGGAGGAGAAAAGTTTGAGTTGTCTAGCGGGTTGAAAATGAAAATGATGATAAATGAAGAGGAAAGTGTATTTAAGTAATGGGTTTTCGCGCGTAATTCCAAAGCATGAAATTTGAAAATTTTGAAAATTTTTGGAGGATTACACGACGGTTTTTCATAACAGTTGTGTAATCCGAGGATTAGACGACGGTTTTGCTCAAAACCGTCGTGTAATCCTTTTTTTTTTGAAAATTTTTGGAGGATTACACGACGGTTTTTATAACCGTTGTATAATTTTTTTTTTTGAAATGTTGCCGGATTACATGACGGTTCATTACACGACAGTTTTGATGAACCGTCGTGTAATCCGGTGGATTACACGACAGTTTGACTAAACCGTCGTGTAATCCTTGTTTACACGACGGTTTTGTTAAACCGTCGTGTAATCCTATTTAAGACGACGATTTCACAAAATCGTCATGTATTTTCCGTCGTATAAGCCAACTTTGTAGTAGTGATTCAAACTCAAAATCACTAAAATCCATCAAAATCTCATTTGGTATTCAATTTTCCAAAATTCACAAAAAGGAATTTCAAATCACAAAACCAAGTTATTTGAAATATAGAATGAGTTTAAAACGAACTTGCAAAGCTTAGAAGCTCGGGGTTAAGTGTTTTGAAGCTTGGTTTGGTTTTGGCTACAAAATTTTAGAGAGAAGGTGAAGGGGAGCTCGGGTCTTTTGGGGCGACAAAGGGAGTGGGAGAGAGTGCTCAAGGGAGAGAGGGAGAGTGAGGGAAAGGGAGAAAATGAGAAAAACTGAAAATGAACGGGGCTAGAGGGTTTATATAGACGAAGCCTTACCCTCTAAGAGGGGTTGGCTGCGCCGGACTGCAAAATGACCTTTAAAACAGAGAATAATGGCTGCAGGTGCGGCTAAGAACAGTGTTGTAGGTGTCTCTGGTCGACCGGTAAAAAGGTCTGGTTGACCGGTCAGGGCATTTTGATAATTTTGAAAAAGGTTCAGGGTAAAAATGTAATTTTTCAAAAACACATTTAAAATCTTTAAATCAAATTTTAAATGTAGTTTAATTATTTTAAAACACATTTTAGCACACTAATTAATCCAATTTAGCATGATTAATCACGATTAATTCTAACGGGCGTTACAAGAGCTTTTACAGGAAGTCAATTTTTTTTTTCCTTTGACAGAAAACACTAATGAAGAATATAAACTCTTCTAACAAGTCATCCAATATTTTCAAAAACTGGTTTTGGAACTAGAGCAGGTTTTAAGCTCTGCCAAACAGTTCCCATGTCCAAACATTGGAGTTTACTCAAGGATATGTGTTTTATTTTATTGTGGTGAGATGCATTTTGACAGTTAATATTCTAAAATGGTATTAAATTCAACTTAACAAACTTGGACAAGTGCCAAAAACAGGACAAAGGAAAGGAGATGGTTTAAAGTGTCAAAAACAGGATAGGAAAAAGCAAGATGCATCCATCCTGGCAACCCGTGGATGACATTTAGTCGACTGGTGAGTTACAAGTATATTGATCTCTGCCGTTGTCCTATCGACTTATAGGTCATAACCTATCAACTGGTTTTTTTCCAGGAAAACATTACCCAAGAACCACATTTTCATTCATTAATTAAAAGACAAAAATTCTCCCATCTTAATCAATATACCACAAACTTGAGTTTAATTTTGTGTCATTTAATCTAGTATTAAATCTTTGTATTATTAGTATAATAATATTTAAATTTGTGTTATTTAAGTGCTTTCCCTTGTTTCCGTGACTCTTTTTTTAGCCATTGGACAGCGAGCCGGACAGTGATTTTGACCCATTTATGGACATTAACTAAAGGTGTTCTGAGGTGCTAAATGGTATAAATGGTTTAAAAATTCATTCTCAACTAGTGCCTAAACGCACCTTAAAAGAATAAATCAACGTGAAAATTTAATGTAAAGGTGAAAATTTAGAAGCAGATATATAGGGTTATAATCATTATGCGAGGAAGGCTATCTTAGTCTTTTTTCATTAGGCTGTTAAATTTTTGTTCAATTTTGCAAATATGTTTGTTAATGGACAATTTTTAAAAATCATAGCAATTAATTTGGCTATCGATTAATTTACCCGAGCGTGGACCCACGCCTTCCCCGCCAAGAGAATCTCGACACATCTCATGTGCTTTTACAACGAGATCAATTATGCGGTGCTGCGAACTAAAGGGATACGGCTTCGATGTGTCTTCGGCTCGCTGCCAACTTGGCGGTAAGGCCCATCCGCATGACCACCCGCTTGGTGCGCCGTCTTGAGGAGACTAGTCACTAGTGGTTTTTGTATGAGTCACTTTAAAAAAAAAAAAAAAATAATTCTGTGAGAAATAAATTTGCATCAATAGTCAATAGTTGGAATTGTTGGTATCATGGCGGATACCTTTAGTATCATGGTAGGGTACCGTTGGTCATGGGTGGGTTACTGCCAGTGGTTGAGAGCTTCAGTATTACAGCAACCTGCCTTGCGTATTAAACCCAAGGTTTCGTTATTAAGTTGATTTTGATGACAACAAACAAGATTGGAAAAAGAATACGAACAATTATTCTTGAGTTTGTGTTTAAGCAAAAGTGTGCAAGTATTCTTCAACTCAAGATGCAAAGTGTAAAGTTTGAAAAAGCTTTTGGATTTAAAGCTTGAAGATACAATTTAGAGGTCGATGGACTCAAGACAAGATTGTATAAGTACTAATTTTATTCCTTTGTCATGTATTAAGTTGTGTGAGCACTTCTTTGAATTGTTGTTTCAAATATGCTTAATCCATACACACCTTTTAAGAAGTTACTTACACACACACACACATATGTACATGTATTTTTATAATGGTGAAATGCATTTTGACACTTGATATTCTAAAATTGTATTAAAGTTAACTTATCAAACTTGGGGTTTGAAGTGTCAAAAATAGGATAGGAGAAGCCATCAGCCTCTGTACCATCAACCGGTGGCTGGCATTTGGTCGACTAGTGAGCTACAAGTAGAATTGCTCCCTGTCTTTGTCCGGTCGACCAATGAGGGTAAACAAGTCAACTGGTACTGTTCTAACGGCCTTCTTTTTCTCTATTTGTTGGACAGCGAGCCCAAATGGTGGTTTTTGACCCATTTATAGATATTTAAAGGTGTTTTGAGGTCCAAAATGGTTAAGAAGAACAAACCTCCTACGTGGATTAAAAGGCTATTCAATTATCTCTTGATCCTAACTTGCATGAAATTCATCCGTCAAAGCATTGACTCCTTAATCTCGAGCCAACAATGAAATATTCATTTGTTAGTGTGAGCATATCTCTTAGGTAGTTATAAACTTGCACCAAATCCATATTAGGAGACACTTGAGTGTACCAAACATTGAAATCTCTCTATATAATTCAAGAGGAGATTAATAGCATTAGAACATTTATGTGATGCTTGTGAAATTTACAGTAATATTGATTATCCAATTAATATATTAGATAAACATAATAGGTAAATGAAACTTTATTTACAATTAGAATAAATGCCTCCTTTAAAGGGGTTTCTTGAACAAATTTTGAATGATTTGTTGCTGCCATTCTGACCTTTTAATCGCGAAATAATTGTGTTACTGTTAATATTTAGACTTTGCTTCTGTGGAATATGCAAACTCATCATTTTCATTAGCAAATGAAAATTCGATAATGTTTTGCTGATTAAGATTTATAGTGATTAACAACGAAATGTTATTCAACAATATGACTGACAATGACTGAGTAATTACAGGATGTTGACAATGAAGAAGATGATTTTAAGATTTAGAGTCCCCCCACTACAACAAATACGGGATTCCACGACGGTACTTCAACGACCGTTTTTTAAAAACCGTCGTGGAAAAGAGTAAAAAAACACGGAGCGGGAAAAAATTTACGAAAACCGTCGTGGAAAGTACTATTCCACGACGGTTTTTTAAAACGGTCGTGGAAAAATGAATTTTCCACGACCGTTACGAAAAACGGTCGTGGAAACAGGATTCCACGACCGTTAAAAAACGGTCGTGGAAAACAGGGATTCCACGACCGTTAACTGAAACGGTCGTGGAATCCCGTTTTCCACGACCGTTTTTTTAAACGGTCGTGGAAACAAAGAGGGATTCCACGACCGTTAAAGATCACGGTCGTGGAATCCCGTTTTCCACGACCGTTATCTTTAACGGTCGTGGAATCCTGTTCCACGACCGTTAGAAGAAACGGTCGTGGAAAACGGGATTCCACGACCGTTTCAGTTAACGGTCGTGGAATCCCTGTTTTCCACGACCGTTTTTTGTAACGGTCGTGGAACAGGATTCCACGACCGTTTTTAAAACGGTCGTGGAAAAATGGATTCCACGATTTTTCTTCTAACGGTCGTGGAAAATGGGATTCCACGACCGTTTCAGTTAACGGTCGTGGAATCTCGTTTCCACGACCGTTTTTTAAACCGTCGTGGAAATGATCTTCCTACCAACCACGACGGTTTTTTTGCTAGACGGTCGTCGATTTAATAGATTCGACGACCGTTTTTAAGAAACCGTCGTGTAAAATTCGCGGAAAAAACCCACTTAACACCGAGAGTTTATTGTTGCCATCAATATTTTTCATGAATCCACGACGGTTTCAATTAGAAACCGTCGTAGTATTTTTTAAAAAAAATTATTTTTTAATAAATTTTTTTTTAAAAACGGCACATACCACGACGGTTTTCTTTGAAACCGTCGTGGTATTTCATCTACCACGACGGTTTCAAAAGAAACCGTCGTGGTAGGTGCTACTTTAGAAAAAAAATTGCGCTAAAATTTTTTTTTTTTCAAAAGTAGCACAACCACGACGGTTTTCTTTTGAAACCGTCGTGTATGTGCCGTTTTTAAAAAAAATTTATTAAAAAATAATTTTTTTTAAAAAAAATACCACGACGGTTTCTAATTGAAACCGTCGTGGATTCATGAAAAATTCAAATTTCGCCCGAAAACCGTGCGCGCGGATTTTTTTTGTTGTTTTTAACTCTCGTATCTCGATTTTCACTCAATGTTTTTGGCATTCTCACCCTTATTTTGCTTTGGGTCTCCTCCAATCTCCATTTGACTATCTCATTTTGGCACCATCTTTGCTGCCCATTCTCTCTCTTTCCTCGCCCACTCCCCTCTCCTCTCCCCTCGCCTCTCTCGCCGCCCACTCCTCTCTCCCCTCCCCTCTCCTCCCCTCCCTCTCCCTCGCCGCCCACCTCCCCCTCTCCCTCCCCTCTCTCCCCTCGCCGCCGCGCCCCACTCTCCCTCTCCCTCTCCCTCCCCCTCGCCTCGCCGCCCACTCTCCTCTCCCTCTCCCTCGCGTCGCCGCCCACTCCCCCTCCCTCTCCCCTCGCGCGCCGCCCCCTCCTCCCCTCCTCCCCCCGCCTCGCCGCCCACTCCCCCTCTCCCTCTCGCGCGCCCACTCCCCCCCCTCCCCTCCCCCGCCCGCCGCCCACTCCTCCCCTCCCTCCCCTCGCCTCGCCGCCCACTCCCCTCTCCCTCTCCCTCTCCCTCGCCGCCCACTCCCCTCTCCCTCCCCTCGCCGCGCCGCCCACTCCACCGTCTCCCTCTCTATCATTGCCGTCGCCCCGCCCACTCCCCCGTCTCCCTCTCTCTCCTACGCCGTCGCCCACTCGAAATCTTGGTAAGCCGAAATATCCCCCTTCTCCACATGTTTTTTAAGTTAAAAATTTAGTTGATTGTTGTTATGATTTTGGGTGATTTTTCCGACAAAAGATTAATTGATTTTGCATGATAATTCTTTTCATATTACATGTTCGACCAATGCATATTTCATTGAGACTTACTTGCTTATTGTACAATGTTTGGGTGAGGCGACGGTTTACCAATTTTTCGGAAAGTTTTGATTTAGTGACGTCAATGTTGATTTGTGATTTTTCCGTCCAATTAAGCGCAAAAAGTTTTGATTATGTGACTTCTATATATGTTATCATGTTCACATGTGCTCACGAATGCCAATTTGAGTTCGAGTTACTTTTAGATTAAGTTAAAAAGTTTGTGTCACGAACGGAAAATATCTAATTTTCGGAAAAAGTTTTTGTTCTAAATTGGTTAATTTATCGCATATGTCATGTTCGATAAATAGCCCGATTTGGGTTCGAATTGGTTTAGATTGAATTAAAAAGTTTGTGTTACCATCGTAAATGGAAATTTTTCGGAAAAAGTTTTTGATTGTGTTATTTAATTTATGCATTGTCATGTTCGGTAAAATGCTAATTTGTTTTCGAATTAGTTATATATTGAACTAAATTGCTTGGATTAGGGACGAAATTGGGGATTTTGCATCGAAAATGTTGATTTTGAAACTTAGATGTTGATAAAATGCATATTTGATCCGTGGTTGTTTGTCATTTCCTCAATTATAAGTTTATAGTATGTTAGTTGGACGGATTTACAATGATATAATGTATGCTATCGTGCGTTATTTAGGTTTTGCTTGCCATGAGTATAAGTTCAATTCGATGACAAATATTTTTTTTTTATAAATGTGTTTCGCTTAGGAGTTGCAACCGGTTGATTTAAAATGTCGCAAGATCACGATGAGGAATGCTCAACGCAAACTGAAATTGGAAAACCGCGACGCACCAACTCACCTAAATTTAATCCCGATGAAGATGGTAAACGAAGAGCAACTATAATGACAAGAGTCCACCAGGTTAGGACAAGAGGACAACGAATTGAAGTTTCGTTTGACGCGAAAGGGCAACCGTTAGGGAAGTCGGGTGATGAATTGCAGAGTTGGATTGGAGTGCTTGCTCGAGAGCATATACCCATTTGGATATCTGACTTTAGAAGTGCCGATTTAGCACCACGGAAAGAATTAGTGTGGATGGAAGTTGTAACTTCATTCACTGTTGATGAATCCCATAAAAGACAAGTTTTAAAATCTTGTGGGGAGTCAGCTAAAGGTTTTAGATATGATCTCTACCAAGCTTTTGTGAGAGATCATATTGATGAGGAAAATGTGTGGCAACGACCGCCAAAAGTTGTTCACAATTACCCCACCATTACCCAGGAAGATTGGGAAAAATTCATTCAGTATCGACGTACCCCGGAATTCAAAAGACTATCCGAACAAGGAAGTGAGATAAGAAAGAAGAGCAAATACGGATCAACCGGGGGCCGAGACGGATATAGGAAACGTGACCAAGCTCATGTACGCCATTTTAGAGGGCATAATGTGTAAATGGTATGTTGTACTTTCAATTTCGTCGTCTATGTTTAGTAACGGTAATTATTATATTGCAGTTTGAGAAGACGGGAAAATATGCAGAACGGTATGAAAGGTGGCTGGACATGCGCGTCAAACCCGATGGACAGTTCAAGAAGGAAGAATTTAAAAATATTGCCGAGACTATAGTAAGTGTTCGAATCCATTTATGTTATTATCATTCCGTACACTATGTATGCAATTACGAGTACATAACATTTTCATTAATTGCTACAGGAGGACATTACTCAACAAGAGACACAAGGAAGTTTTGAATCTGTGGGGACAGAGGACATATTGACAAAGGCATTAGGCAACGCTGAGCATTCGGGTCGGATTCGGGGTCAATCTAAGTTTGTCAAGCAGTCGCAATACTTCAACCTTGTGCGACCGCCAAGGGAAAAAGATGATGTTGAGGATATGAAACTAAAGATTGCCGCATTGGAAAGAACCGTACAGGAACTTTGTGCGAAGCACGGTATCAACCGAGAGACTATTCCCGAGGAAATGGCCGGACCAACTGTAGATCAACACAACAGCTTCAAGGCTAGTTGCACTATGAATGAAAAAGAAGCTGGGGTGTCCGATCCGAATCCCACGCCGAATGCAAGTAAGGAATGCCAGCTCTTTATTCCTGATTTAGTTAACGGAGGAGTCGTACTTGTAGCAATCGGCAGGGCATACATGGATTGTGTTCCAACCGACACAGTCCATGGGAATCCTTTAGGTGAGGAGAATGTACGAGTGACAATTACAGTCCCAAAAATAAATAATGCACTCCTACCTATTCCGACGAATGAAGCCACATCTATTGAAGAAGCTGTCGGTGGGTTTGTTGCTTGGCCGAAAACTTTAGTCGTGCAAACAAGTTTTAGCCAGGCAAGTAAATGTCCCAATCGTGCTCCTCAACGAGAAGCTGGGGGAAGCAAACGTACGAAAAAAAGAGCAGGGAGGAATAAATTAAAGTCACAACCGGAGGTGGAACAACAACCGGCGCAAGAAGAACCGCCTTCGTTTGACTTTGATAATATTTCCTTCGAATTGAGACCTTTGGCATTTTACGCACAAAGTTCCATGCGGGATGATGGTACACAAATAATCTGCCCACAACAACACTTCGTCATGGGCGATGATATGCCCATATATATTGGGTTTGAAGATGTATATCATTTCATTACATTTAAAGAAATTAGTGCAAACAGCATAATGATTTACATCAGGTAATACATTTATCCTTAAATAATTTAATTATTTTTCCTAATCTTATATATGTTGTTTTGTGTAACAAGTGTGCCTAATTATTTTCCAGATACTTAGTCGAGTGTTGTGCAAGAACAGGTATGGATCAACGGTTCGAGTTTATTTCACCAGGCCTTGTCTCACCAGTTCAGCAGAATGTAGATCGTGCCACCTATGTTCGAGAGAGGGCCG
The DNA here is from genome assembly GCA_009761775.1 of Ficus carica. Lineage (NCBI taxonomy): Eukaryota > Viridiplantae > Streptophyta > Magnoliopsida > Rosales > Moraceae > Ficus > Ficus carica. The sequence goes on from VYVB01000615.1 coordinate 103,979, forward strand.
ATAATATTTTACGGATCTTAAGAAACGCACCAAAGGGAAAGCGTTTTCTGATGCCATATAACAGCGGCCAACATTGGATATTGGCAGTTATTGATCCGTGGGATGACTCGGTCATGTACTTTAATCCTCTGGAAACGAACCGGGTGATGATTTTAAAGACCTAATTACGACGTAAGTATTCTTTTATGTTCACATCTCTGATTAGACATTAAATAAAGGGTCGTGTAATTGTTTTGAAATTTGTCAATTTGATAGGGCACTTAATGATTGGAAAGTGTTGGTTGGAAGCGGAATGAGACAGCGACGCAACTGGCAGACGTTGATTGATACCGTTCGATGTCCAATACAGGAAGGTTATGTAGAATGCGGTTATTTTGTGTTAGCTTACATGCGAGAAATAACCTTTACTGTTGATGGACTAGACGTGCTTCAAACCAAGGATTTTTATACTGATGCTGATATGAGTTTGGTTAGGCACGAGTGGGCTACATTTGTCATGCGGTTTATACAATATTGACTAGAAACAATATATATAAAATTTTCACTCGTTATATTAGTTGTGTACATTGTTATCCAAGTAATTAAATATTTTTTGTTGAAATTATTATTGGATGTGTACTAATAAATGAAACGAATTTCCAATACGAAATTTTTAAATGGCCATTGCTACCACGACGGCCATTCTCCTGGCGAGACCGTCGTGGCATGGAGAACCACAAGCGAGGAGAGACCACGACGGTCTCCAGGGAGACCGTCGTGGTTTCATGGTGAAACCACGACGGTCTCACTGGAGACCGTCGTGGTCTCCTGGGGAAACCACGACGGTCTCCAGGGGAGACCGTCGTGGTTCCTGGTGAAACCACGACGGTCTCACCTGGAGACCGTCGTGGTTTCCTGGTGAAACCACGACGGTCTCCAGGGGAGACCGTCGTGGTCTCCTGGTGGAACCACGACGGTCTCACCTG